>JADHYT010000289.1:0-28549 GCA_027604725.1 Entophlyctis luteolus
TCACGTTAAGGCCGTGATCTATTCGTAGGCGTGGGTTCGAATCCCACTCTGCTCACACAATACCCTTTTCCTCATTAATTGACTGAGGATGACCAAATCTGAATTGATTTTCAGCAGAGTTTATGTTTCGAAATGGTGGCTGCCGT
This sequence comes from Entophlyctis luteolus, assembly GCA_027604725.1. Classification (NCBI taxonomy): domain Eukaryota; kingdom Fungi; phylum Chytridiomycota; class Chytridiomycetes; order Chytridiales; family Chytriomycetaceae; genus Entophlyctis; species Entophlyctis luteolus. The sequence goes on from JADHYT010000289.1 coordinate 147, forward strand.
CAGCGGTAAAATTCCACGTATCTATAACACATACCATTCCTGATCGTTGAGCAGTAAAATTTCGATGTGAACTTTCCGAACGCTTGCAATGAAACTTGCAATTCCACAAGTTCAAAGATTTTCTTTTGAAACAAGTGAGCTTTTCTCATCATGTTCCCTGCACACTGGAAGTGGGGTTGGCTTTGGTTTGTAATAGTAAATTTCCTGCGAGCTGTTCATGAAAGGTCTTGAAAGAAGGAAACTGGGAAAAGGAGAATTGAATGATGGAAATCTAGTGCTTGTTGTGAGTTATCGCGTTCCACTTGTTCAATGTCGACAACAGCAGCTATCAACTCGCCGACAAAGCTCCTTGTCGACTGCGATGTGGGCACCGACGATGTCACCGCACTACTCATGCTCCTTTGCGCTGGACCCTCTAGCGGTGTCGAAGTTGCCGGTGTTTCCGTTGTCGACGGCAACGTCGATATCCTGAATGCCTCGCGCACCGTTCGATGTGCGCTCCAGATCGCCTCCCGGCCGGATATTCCTGTGTGGCGCGGTGCCGACGGTCCTCTTGTGCGTGGGATTGTCAAAAAGGTTGATATCCCGTCCGAGATCAACCCTATACTGATCTTTCTCGTCCCAACATAAGTCATGTTACGAGGGACACGGCACGGATGGTCTGGGCGGTTTCACCCTGCGCGACGCAGACTGGACGAACTTTCAACATGAATACGACATCAAATTGCCGTCAGACGCGGATGCGGAGATGTTTACCGTTACTGAACATGCGGCGTCGGTGCTTGCCCGCATAGCTTCAGAATCCCCGGGCTTATATACCGTACTCGCGTTGGGTCCGCTTACAAACATCGCGCTCGCGATATCGCTAGACCAGCGGTTCCTGCACAACATCCGGCGCCTCGTCATCATGGGCGGGTCCACGGAAGCGAAGGGAAACGCGAGCCACGCTGCTGAGTTCAATTTCCACTGCGACCCAGAGGCGGCACAAATTGTCTTCCATGCCTCGTCGCAAATCCCCTTTAATGCCACTGACCCTAAGTTGATCGTGGTACCGTGGGAGACCACGGTGGATCACGCGTTACCATGGTCGTATTACGATAAACTCGTCGGACGGGATCGCATAGCGCAATCAAAGTTGCAAAAGTTTCTGGAAGGATTCATTGATTTTCAAGAGAAAGCCGGCCGAAAGCCTGACTCAGACGACAACTTACTGGCGGGAAGCGTGTACAAGGAATATATGACGAAGATTGGATGGTTTTTGCAGTGCGATTCGAATGCTGCTGCTTGCATCATCGTTAAGTTGCTTTTCTTACTTGGGTCATTCATGTTGTTTCATGTCACTTCAGGACCCTTCATGTATCATCGACGCCAAGGACTTTTGTGCACGCATAGAGTTACAGGGTATCTGATTTACTTGTTTGCTGTTCTCAAAAATCATCTTTTAGGAAACTACAGCCGAGGGATGATGCTATTAAATTGGCACAATGACAATGTGGCGAATTGTCGCGTGGTCTTGAAATTGGATATTGATAAGGTCAAGAGTATTCTGGAACAAACTTTCGTTTGAATTTTTTTTCGATACATTTGGAGGCCAAACGAATTGCAGTGCTAGTAAAAGACAGTTTGATAGTTGTGTTAAAGGGACATCGGATTGATCAACAACAGTCCGTCATCGGTAAGAGAGCAACGTGATCGCAAGTTGAATCAAATGACTCGAGCGTTTGACAACGGATGCGCTCCGGCGGGAATCACAGTGTTTGTTGTAGAATATCAACAAAATTTCCCGCCGCAGGCTCAATCGAGTACACCTTCACCGAGCAATCAAATGCAAAGACATAAACCTCCGCAAACACATATCCCGTGCTCACATTCCGCCGCTTGTCAACAAACATCCCCAAGAAAGGAACTGGCCGCGGTGGTTTGATAATTCGCTCAAGCGCAAGCAGACGTTCGCCACTCGGCGTCAATAAAAGCCTGATAAACGCAACTGCTCCTGCTTGCGTCATCGCAATAATCAGAGACATTTCGGGGATATACTCGTGTATTGAGATTCCTGAAAATAGTAGTTGAAAAAAATTGTCAAGCAACGCTTTAACTCACTATCAAACATTCGGAAACTTCCAAACCATACGGTGCTGAAAACATTCTTTAAGGTGCATTCGACTTTCTGAGTTTTCAGATTTGTAATCCAAACGTCGTAGGCCGATGCGTGGAACACAAGATCTGAAATCTCGTTTGCGACAATTGGATTACAGTTTTCAATTCTTATTTTCTGATCTCGATTTGGTCGAATCCGTAACGGTTCAAACTGGTTCGTTTCACTGTCGGAATCGGTCTCGGAGGTAGCGATCACCTCGGATTCGCTGCTGTTTGAAGATAAGTGGTCATGAACCTCATCGATTTCAGACATGTTGCTTTCTGACGTGTCAGAGTTCAAACTATTGGGTCGTGCATTCAAATCTTCCTGTTCATCGGCAGTCGTGTACGAAGACGCGCGAGATAATGCGAAGGAATTTGTAGAGAAACAATCCTGCATACAACAGTCTGCTTCGCTTTGGTCACCATGTTCTGATTCAGAGTGACCGCTTTCACAATCTTCGACAAACGAGTGCGCAGTCAAGTTGTCGTCAATGTCGAACACTGTGGTCGTGGACAGCAACTTAGATCCAATGTCCAGCGCTATGCTTGAATCAGCTTTTAAGCAATTAGGAACACCAGGAGACCACTCTGGTTCTTCTAGCACAGGTAAATTGGAAATATGGTACGACGGAGCAAATGATTCTGGAGCTAAAAAATTTATGCACCAGTTCCAGTCAATGTTTGCCCATGAACTTCTTATAATTGAAATGGTTTCTCCACTTCGAACGTTCCAAATCCTGCAGGTAGCATCTACTTTGAAAACTCAAGCTTTGACTGGTGATTGTAAAAAATACTCAACCGATAGAACATGAGGCTAAAAAGCGTCCACACTTCGAAAATTCAATATTGGGCACATTGTGCGCATGTCCCGAGAGTTTTCGCATTTTTAAACCTTCTCCCAAAGGCCACACTCTTTTCGCAGGATCAGACAAGGGATCGAACCACTCGGTCAGGTCGAAGAGAGTCACGTTGAAAGAATTCGCACTGGCCGCAACCAATCGCAAATCCGGGTGGATTGCAATACCCCAGCACGCGTCGTCGACGGTAAGAATGATTGGCGGCCGTGTACCGGTGTTGTGCGGAAGCTCAGTGAAGTCTGAATGCGGGTGTGGAGGCGGAAAATGTATTGTAACACGGCCGTCGTCATGTGCACACGCGACGACTGTGCTATTTTCGATAAATGTGGCTATGATGGCATTGATGGACACAGGCGCTTGCTTTTAGTGGTGTTAGTGGCGTGATTTTGATCTTAATCTACTCACAGCTCGGTGGGGAGAAAGTTCTATGGTTGCATAGGGCTGAAGCTGATCCTGGGACGCGAGAGCGTAGATGCCTGCGCCGGCAAAGGCGTAGCACAAGAGCTTATCCACAACTGCAACAAAGAAGCGGTCGGGCGGCGCGAAAGCCACCAGATTCATGCGGTACGGGCGGCTAGATATATACACCGGAGTGAGTTGCGGGTGCGGTCAAAGACGGCGCTCACCACTTCGCTGCGGCGGGGAGCGAGGAGCACGCGATACGCGAAGTCGTCAGCATTGAACTTGTTAATTGTATTCACTGACACGCCGACTTGGACTTTGGAAGTATTCGCCCTTAGCGCACACTGCTTTTGCCGCCGTATCCTCCAAACGGGTGGCTGGACTCTGCAAGATTTAACCGGCTGGATGTGACACGGCATAAACTCCGAATGAAACCCCTGTGCCGTGCCTTCTTCTCAAGCGCCGTAGCTTCCACGACAAGGCGCCCCGATGTGCGTGTCATAGCCGCCGTCAAGAATGCAGACGGCTCCGTCTCTACGCACGCGGACCCATCGCTAGCCGCGCACTTAGCTCTGCTGCGTTTCGACGCAAAGCCTGCAAGCACACGCATCCTGGCAGACCCGGCATCCCAGTCCGTGCTCTGCGTTGTCGGCGTTGGTCGGACAGACGCTGCTGGTCGCGTGTCGCCTGCCGAGGCGCGAAATGCCGCTGCCGCTGCGGTCCGTGCAGTGCGCAATCTTCACGCGGATGGCGTAGGCAACGCTGAAACTACTATTAGCATTGCATTTGATCCCATAGGTGGCGTGGAGAATGTGAAGCCCGTTGCGGAGGCCGCAGTCCTGACTGCGTTCAACTTTACTGGCGCGAAAACATGCAAAAAAAAGCCTGTGAATATCTCCGCGCTGCTGCATATGCCAAGTGGTGCAGATACGAATATTGCCGATGCGTGGTTCGAAGGCGAAGTGCTTGCGAATGCGCAAAATACCGCTCGCTCGCTGATGGAAACACCTGCAAACATGATGACTCCCACAATATTTTGCCAGCGAGCCTCGTCGCTGTTCGGTAATTTTCAAAATGTGACCGTATTGGCGCGGGAGAAAGATTGGGTCGAAAGTCAGCACATGGGTTCCTTCCTGAGTGTTGCTCGAGGAAGTTGCGAACCTTTAAGGTTTTTGGAAATCCATTACACTGGAGATCCCAAGAACTCTGGCAAGTATCCAATCGGCCTCGTTGGAAAAGGTGTCACTTTCGATACTGGTGGCATTTCAATCAAGCCATCCACTGGCATGGCGGATATGAAGGGTGATATGGGCGGTGCAGCTGTTGTCGTCGGCGCAATGGAAGCTATAGTGAGACTTAAGCTGCCCATCAACGTGGTTGCTTGCATTCCTCTGACGGAAAACATGCCAAGCGGAACGGCCACAAAACCGGGAGATGTTGTTTTCGCAATGAATGGAAAGAGCATCGAAGTTGATAACACTGACGCCGAAGGTCGCCTTATTCTCGCTGACGCAATCAGCTACGTTTGCAAGAAGTTTTCGCCAGAATCGCTTGTAGAACTTTCGACATTGACCGGCGCAATGGATGTAGCTTTGGGATATCCATACGCTGGAGTTTTCACTAATTCTGACAGACTATGGACAGACCTGGAGGCTGCGTCGAAAACGGCAGGCGAAGGGTTGTGGCGCATGCCGATGGATGTTGAGGCTTATTCGCCGCAAATCAAAAGCAACGTTGCAGACTTGAAAAATGTTGGCGGGCGTAGCGCAGGCAGTTGTACTGCTGCGGTGTTCCTGCAAAACTTTGTTGAGGAGGGAGTTGACTTCGCGCACATTGGTGATATTTCCCTTTTGAACAGTGACTTCATGTTGACAATCGATCCAACAGATATAGCCGGAGTCATGAAGCAAACAGGCAGTGTAGGCATACTCGCGAGTGGAATGACTGGACGGCCCGTGCGCGCGATTGCCGAGTTTGTGAAAGCTGCCGTGAAGAACGAATAAAATTTCTTTGTTCAGAAATGGTGGAAGCTGTGCCGGCATCGAAGTATAAGTCCATAAAGCGGAAACTACGGGAGGTCCGGATCATTTCATCCGTTTCGGAATGTTTAAACCTAAATCGGGCTGCAGGTTCTGGAGGTCTGTTCGTCCGGATTCTGCGCAATCATCAATATAATATCCCTTCCAGGAGAACGAGTTTCTCTCCGCCAAATTGTGGAATTTGCGCACACGGCTAAGGGACGTCGAGCGGGAACGGGAGTATGTTCTTTCCGGATCCTCAAAGATTGACTTTCTGACTCCCAATTAGCGAACTAACGCACCGTCTCAAGAAACGTGGTAAGGCAAGCAGCGCCGGGGCTGCTGATGTAATCAGCGATTCCGACGATTCCACCGCTGCCGCAGGTGCAGGTTGATCCCGTTGCGCCGTTTATCGTTCACCATTGTTCGAAACTAGTTCCTACACCAGTAGCTCAACCTGAAAAGACGAAGAAAGAACCTCGGAAACGACGCCCAGTCACATCGAAAGTGATCAAAATCCAAAAATACGATGTTACAGATGATGGAAGTCCGGTGCTTCCACTTACTGTCGGGACACAAACTGTGTTAAACTTTGGGACTATCTTGCATGATCGACTAGCGTATCACACAGAGCGATACATTTTCCCGGTGGGATACAAAATTCACAAAAGCTTCTTGAGCGTGACGGATCCGGAAAGGAATGGGACTTACGTTTGCGAGATTCTCGACGGAGGCGACGTGCCGAAATTTGTCGTTACACCAGAGGACTGTCCTGATCGCGCCGTCACTGCCGCTTCTGCAACCGGAGCATGGATTCCGTTTCTTAAAGGTACTTTGACCATTATTGACATATGTTGATTCCTCCAGCTGCGTATGCTCTCAGGCAGAAAGAACACACCAGTGGACTGTCCGGACCAGATTTCTTTGGTCTCACCCAAGGTGTGGTTATTAAGTGCATACAAGAGCTGCCCAATGCGCGTTTATGCAAGAATTATGTGTGGCAGGAGGTGATTGCATTTCTTTTGTTCATGACAAAATACATTAATTCAAGGACAGTTTGAGTTCGTACAAGCTCGAGCGCCTAAGCGATTGAAACGAGAAAAGATTGCTTCTGCGCACACAGCTTCGTCCAGTGTGGAGGCTATAGTCACCCCTATCATGCAACCGTCGACACCAGCAGACGCTGCACAGCGCTCAAACGCTCGGGATGACGATGATCTGGATGGCGATGATTCGGACGCGATCGAAGATTCGATGGACGTTGATCAGACTTCTCACTCTCCGCCTCTTAATCAGACATCGTGAACCTTTGTGAATAAAGATGTCCCGTGCCTTACGAGCTCGTGCGTTGTTGTTATAACGCAAGTTCCACTCTGACAGTAAAATACTGTGTCACCGCGATCGTCGGTTCCAACCTCGTATGCGACGAAATCGAAAGCTGTGGGCGCCATGTTCGGTGAAAGGACGCGACGTTCTCACCGATGACTTTGTGACAGCCAGCACGCAGTCAGTAAGAAAGGGCCGCTAAACGAGGCGCTTGCCGATGTGCTTATTTCTCGACTACAAGAAGTGCGGGACAGCATATGACTACGGGGCCAAACAGAAGTATGATGTCGAAATGAATTATGATTCATTTATCCCAAAATGCCACTGACGAACTCATCCACGGCCTCCAATGCGCCTTCAGGATCGCCCTTAAATTTCATCAAATGCCCCTGCACTGCTGCCATGCTGACTTTCTTTTCGGGGACCCTTTCTGCAAACGACGCTGCAAGCAGTTGGAGAGAATCATCTTCAGAGTCGCTATCTCCAGTAGTCAACGGCGAAGCATAAAATTGCACAAATAGTCCACGGACTTGCGCTGCGGACGCCTTATCAAATAAAACTTTCACATCAACCCGACCAGGTCTGATTAAAGCCTATTTTGCGGGACAAGCTGAATAAAGACCAGAAACCCTCATCACAAACCGTGTCCAACTTTTCTAAATGATTCGTAGTCATGATGAGAATTCTTCCTTCTTGTGCTAAGTTGCTTTGGTAAAAACAGAACAAAAACAAAAACAAACCAGCAACGCCATCTATTGCATTCAATAGCCCACTAAAAGTAACATTCGTTGCTACTGAGTTCGGGTTGTCATTAGACGCCAAAGTTCTCGAAACGAAAGCAGCATCAATATCCTCAACCAACAAGATGCATCTCGGTGGTGTATCAACCATGAGCTCAGTTAATGTTTCATCCGTTAGCCCTTTGTTAGCCAACGAGATGACATAACTGGCGGCAAATTTCAGCAGCCATAAACTTGTTTGTGCACATTGTCTCACATATTGAGCTTTAGTTCCCCTGCAAGCGCCGTCACAAAAGATGTTTTTCCTGTTCCAGGATATCCGAAGAAGCAATATCCTCTTCGGTAAGGGATTCCGCGATCAGCGTACCACTTCTCATTTCCGAGAAACTCAATCGCGTCATCGAGAACCTCTTCTTTGGTATTTCCGTCAAGAACAATTGTTGACAAAGCACGGACAGGCCGACTCCGAGTTCTGCGCCAGTTGCCGTATTGATCTGCTGAATAAATTACAGTGCGCTTCAAATCGCGCTCGGCGAATTTTCGACGCGACTCTTCGACCAAATCCTCAAGCGCTGCACGCGCACCGGATTGATATAATCGTGACGCTTCCAGATGGTGCTTTGGTTGATGATGGTGTTGCTGTCGGTGTTGTACTGAAAGTGATGCTGTCTGAGTCTGGTCGAAAATAAATGAATGCTACACCTTCTTCAGAGTTCCCTTTGGAAAATAATCCTCCAAACAAATCCACAGTCGAAATAACAATGGTTTCGCCAAAAACGGGACCACTACTTGCGTTTGTTGTTTTTGGGCGAGTTCTTGTCAACCACATGAATCGGTTCTTGAACCAAAAATAATGCGTGTAATTGGGAGACGGCAGGAATTGGTAAGATGGAAGATGTGAGTACTCTTGCTCGATCGCAACGGACGTCGACGTGGAAGTGGACTTTGTGGCGGTGGTCGCAACGGAAAAGCGCGTGGACTGTTTCATGAAGTTCTGATCGGCGAGCCAGGCAAGTACCCAGGCGAAGGCTTCATCGCGCGCATCGAACTCACACCGCACAATAGCTCGGCGCTCGATAGCGGCCCAAGCATAACCGCCAAGAATGCGCACGGCAGCAGCGGCAGCGCCAACTGCTCCGAGCGTCAGCCCACTCTGCGTCAGGGCATTCGGTGGCGGTAGTCCGCATGCACGGGCGGCGGAGGCTATAATGCCTACGATCGTGCTGTCGTCTGCGTCCGAAGAGTGCGGCGGGGACGGCAACAAAGTGAGTGGATGAATGCCGTCGTCGTGTTGTGCATCAGGCAATCTCGTGCGAGCCTGAACGTGCTGGTCTGTGGCAAGTGCGCGCGCTGTGAGAAGGCGACCCAACAGCGGAGTCTGTCGCAGCAGCGAGGTCTGTCCAACTCGAAGTCCGGAAAAGTTCATATTCGAATGCCACAGCTGATTTATTGCACACACAATGAAAGTACCTATTGTTCTGCAATCATCACTCTCCTAGGCAGCCAAGCCTAGTCCCTTGTCCAAGCCACCCTTCCTAACACTTAGAACAAAGCAACAACACAGCACCCAAGACATCAAATCCCCAATCCTGAACTGCAAACAGGATCCAGATCATCTGCTGGACCATCTGGCACATCATTGGTCAGATCAGATGTTGGATTATCAAGATCCAGATCTGGCACTTGATTGAACATCGTCGTATTCATCCAGACTGCAGGGCGGTGCCATCACGTCAGTCATCTATCAATGGGCGGACAAGCAACGGAATTTGGCTACTTCTCCCACACCATCATCGATAATGTCTTTCGACAGACCAGCACTTGCGGCTGATGTTATGACTGCGTCTCGGCCGGTGCTTTCCGACGGAATTTCTTAATCAATAGGACCGAACTTAGAGGCGCACCGCATCCTACATTTCTCACTCGGAACTTCATTGACTTTTTGGCTTTGTACGGTTTTATGGAGGGGATGTCATTCCCGATGCGTCAGAGGAGGATGATGACAATTTTTACGACGCGCAAGATGTTGCTTCCCCCAGAGCGTCGTCCGTGCAAAGCATCCCTCCAACCGACGAACGATCTTCGCTGCTTGGCGGAAATCGAATGCAACAATGAATCATGTCTATGATATCTGAGGCGACGAGTGCGAAGGAAACTTCTTCATCCAAGGCGTTCTTTATGTGTATCAAAGCTTTTGTTGGAACTGGTTTGCACAAGGGGTCCTCGGATTCAGTGTCTTGTTGTTATTGTTGTTTGGCTGGTATGTGACCCCCGCATGCATTAAGTGGTTTCCTTTCATCAGTAACAAATAACAGGCTGAATTTGCTTGCCATTTCGCAGGTGCCTGTCTGCTGTTTACTCTCGCTTATGCCTTCGGTAAACTCCGGGCTGGCTTCGCTTGCGCGTATTATATTGTTGTCACAAAATCTGCGCGATTTATTAATGTTGTTTTCTAACTGCCCAATTGGGTGCTTCTTTTGGTGCAAATCGCAATTTATGTTCCGTTATCGTGGGTTCGTAAAATCCAATTTCCTCCATCTTGTTGCTTGGACTGGAAGCAGTAACTTGGACAGGTTTGTGAGTCTGGTGGGCAGCTTCGCTTGTATCCCATTGAGGTTTAGTTTTTTAGTGGAAAACTACTTCATAATTAATCCTGTTATTCCAGCTTTATTTATCCCTCAATATTCCACTACAACATCACCAACAAACCATGGATCAAGGTGTGTTGATTTGATCGATCGAATCGGTTTGGTGAAATTGTTTGCAGGCCAAGGGTATTGGACTGGTGCTGTTTGGAATCTTGGCGCTAATGTACACGACGTATATAACGGTGAGCCAGTGGGTAAACGGCACGCCAGACATTCCGATGGACCGGTGCGCTTCTCTGCGTCATTGAGGTGTTTTGATGCGGCGGTGGAGAGGGGGTATTCGCGACGCTGCCGTGCGAGGCCGCGGCTGTAACTGGCTTCATGCAGATATGCATGCACTAATGCACACAATAAAGCCGCTGCCAACCCGAACAGCGAGATAAGGCGATAAGCGCGCTTTGGGGAACAATCAAATGTCTCCAAAACAAGCCAATGCCCCGCGCTCCGTTGCCGCGTCCTCAGAGAGCGTGCTAGACCTGCCGGCTGCTTCCAATGCCATCAGCGTCGTGCACGACCGCTCTTTTTCTATCATGGTACTCCGCTCTCCGGCTCCTGGCCTCTTCTGACCTACTCTGACTCTGATAACACTCCCTTCCGTTTACGCAACTCCTGACTGGTACGCCCACCTGACAAACCTCAGGATTTCCAAGGAACTACGCTTGGAAATGCTGCAAAGGGCATGCGCAATGAGCTCAACCGGATGATTGACGGAGTTCCCGAAGGTCCGGACCGCGAGCACTTTGCCCGCGAGATGGACAGCTTCTTTGCACTATTCACAAGATATTTGACGGAGAAAGCTAAGGGGCAGAAGATGTGGGTCCCCGACTTTTTTTTTTTTTGGTTTGCTTAAAACTTTTTTGTAGTAACTGGGCAAAGATCAAGTCGCCGAAGGAGGAGCAAATCATTCCGTACAAAGACCTGACGGCAAATGTTCCGGCGCAGACCACTGCAGCGAATTTGAAGAAGCTTGCAGTTCTGAAGCTTAATGGAGGACTGGGAACCACAATGGTGCAAACACGTGTATTGTCGACACAGCTTAAAAAAAAATTAGGGATGTGTTGGCCCGAAATCCGCTATTGAAGTGCGCGATGGCATGACGTTCTTGGACCTCACTGTTCGCCAGGTGGAATATCTCAACTCCACCCACGGCGTTGATGTTCCGCTCATTCTCATGAACTCGTTCAATACCGACTCAGACACAACAAACATCATTCAAAAATATTCGAATCACGCCTTGCAAATCTTGACCTTCAACCAAAGCAGACACCCAAGGGTCGGAAAGGAAAGCTTGCTTCCAGTGGCGAAGAGCTATAACGACAATGGACCGAATGTAAGGCCCATTACAGCATCTGCGGTCACCTTCTGACTTTTTGTGAGAGCAGTGGTACCCACCTGGTCATGGGGACATTTTCGAAAGCTTGGCATCATCTGGGTTGTTGGACCAGCTCATCGCCGATGGAAAGGAGTACATATTCATTTCAAACGTGGACAATTTAGGAGCCACTGTGGACACCAGTAAGTAAAAAAAATCCTCTTTTCTGTGTCAAATTGGATGTCAGCTATCCTGGAGCATGTGGCCACTTCGGGAGCAGAATTCATCATGGAAGTCACGGACAAGACAAAAGCGGACATAAAAGGTGGAACCTTAATAGATTACGATGGCCAAGTCCGCCTTCTTGAAATTGCACAGGTGCCGTCCGAGTTTGTGGAGGAATTCAAGTCAATCAAAAAGTTCAAGGTAGGCAAATTTGGATATTCCAAATTTTTAAGTTTTTCCACAGATCTTCAACACGAACAATTTATGGGTTAGTCTGAAAGCCATCAAGCGCCTGTTGGCAGAATCGGCGTTTTCTATGGAAATCATCGAAAACATTAAGACAACAGACGGTGGAGAAAAGGTCATCCAACTGGAAACTGCTGTTGGAGCTGCAATCAAGCATTTCCAAGGAGCTCATGGAGTCAACGTTCCGCGGTCTCGATTTTTGCCTGTCAAGTCGACTTCGGATCTCTTCCTCCTGACGTCCGACCTGTATGCATTGCACCATGGTGTTCTGAGCATGAACCCGAAGCGTATCTTCCAAAATGCTCCTATCATCAAGCTTGGTGATCACTTCAAGAAAGTGGGGCACTACTTATCTAGATTCAAGAGCCCACCTCATATTCTTGAGCTTGATCATTTGACTGTCACGGGTGATGTGACTTTCGGAGCTGATGTAGTATTGAGGGGGACTGTGATCATTGTCGCCAACCATGGCAGCAGAATTGACATTCCATCGGGTGCAATTCTGGATGACAAAGTTGTGTCAGGAAATCTCAGAATTCTGGATCACTGAGCGCATCTTCTCTACCCGACAGACTCTTACTTTGCGGAGTGTGCTTTATTTTGAAAGAAACAGAAAGTTTTTTGGTTTTTTTTGGGGTTGTGATCGAAGAGATAACGATTGGTTCTGACCGATCTAAAAGGAGTAACAAACGACCCAATTACAAAGTTTCATCAGGCGTCCCAAAGTTTCATCCAAGTGATAATACATCATTCTCGAATGTAGTGAACTACCAATGGTGAATACGTCAATTGATGAGATGTTTACAAATGCTGCTTTCCAAAATACTCTCAAACATTAGAAAATTAGACAACCCACAGATCAGAAAGTGTTTGTCCAGTCAATTCTGAAATAGCTGGATATCATGCTGTGTACGGACACAGTTTCATATGAGAACAATGTTCTTTAGAGATATAATATGCGAAAATTATGGAAATGTTTCTTATTTAAAGAAGCTTTGGTTAAAGGTATTGCTGCTGAATTCGGCCGAAATGGGTTGCCAAACATTCTGTCATTTGGCAATTGTCAATCTTATTTCACATTCATTTGAAATACCCCCACATTTCTTTTTAGATACACTTTAAAACACTGCTCAGCTCGCAACAGCAGCCCAAATAAAAAGGTCATGCCAAACCAGAAGAGAATGCAAGAAGCAAGCGCCACCACAGTTAAGGTATACCTGCGGCCAGTGGTGTTCTGGGTCTTTATTGCATGCATCGGAATGTCATTGTTCCTCGCAGCAATAGATGCGACCATAGTGGCCTCTGCCGAGGGCGCGATTACGGCAGAATTAGGAAAGCAAGAGCTACTGCCGTGGCTAGGGTCTGTTTTTCTGATGACGTCAACGTTGTCCGCGGCCACGTGAGCTCTCATCCGTTTCTGCGATTCGGTGGACGTAATTCCAAAAATAGGGCTGGGAATCTGGCCGATGCCTTCGGAATCAAAGCTTCGTTCCTCGGACTGAATGTGCTCTTTGTTGTCGGCTGTGCTGTGTGTGGTGCAGCTTCTAGCATGGAGATTCTCATTGCAGGACGAGCCATCGCAGGCTTGGGTGCTGGTGGACTCTTGGCTTTGTGCCTCATTATGTTGGGAGAGGTTGTATCAGCAAAGAAATTCGGTGAATGATCCTTCTGTATTTTTGGGCTTTTGAGGCTTATTCCAACAACTGACTTAGGGTTCTACATCGCTGGAATTTCTGCGATTTGGGGTGTTTCTGCAGTTTTGGGCCCGCTGATAGGCGGTGCATTCGCTGACGGGGGGCTGTGGCGCTGGTGTTTTTACATCAACTTGCCTATCTGCGCAGTGGCAACGCCGATTCTTATAAGTTGCCTGTGGAAGGTTGAGGCACCATCCGGGGACTTCAGGCAAAAGTTTCTGAAGCTTGATTTGTTTGGGTACGCCTCGGTGCTCGTCTGCCTTGCCTGCTTAATTACTGCGCTGCAGCAAGGTGGTATATTTTGGTCTTGGGGCTCACCTCAAGTCATTGTTTTACTTTTGTTGGCTATTATTGCATTGGGCGCTTTCCTTTGGAATGAACGAAACTTCGCGCCGTTTCCGATGGCACCGCCCGCTTTGACTACGGATCCCAATGTTGTATCTCTCATGACAATCTCATTTGCTACCGGGGCAGTTTACTATTCTCTATTGTATTACTTGGCGTGAGTGCCCAATTGCTGAAATTATCTCAGTAATTTATGCTTTTCGTTAGAATATTTTTTCAGATAAATTACGGCGTCTCTGCTATCATTTCAGGAGTCTACTGCATTCCTTTCTTGGTAGGTTTAATGACGGGACAAATTGGAGCCAGCAACCTGGTTGCGAAAATGGGTCGATATTGGCACCTGATGATGTCGTCAGCCGTTGTTTTGATCTTCTTCACATTGGGAGTGAGCTTCTTCAATGAGAAGTCCAGCATCGTGGAAATCGTTTTTGTCACATTCTTTGTGGGGCTCCCAAGCGGAGTTCTCATCCAACTGAGGATGAGTTTACTTGGCCTTTACATTGACGCGAAACATGCCAACATTGCCAGCGGGCTGAGTCAATTTCTCATTACTCTTGGCGGGTAATTGAATCAATGTGAGCGGTGCTTGATTTACTGACACAGCGTTCCAGAGCGTTGGGAGTTGCCATCGTTGGAGCCATCCAAAATAACATCTCCGCGATTATTGTGTCTGAATCGGCAGCACTGATCGAAGCAATGAACTCGGATACTCTAAAAACAGTTGCCAGGACGCAGCTGCTTGAAATCCGAGAGGCTCTTGCAGATGTAGGGAGTGGGATTCCGCGGGCTGGAGAAGCTTTGCAGCAATTAATAGACGCATACAACGCGGCATACGCAGTGTCGATGCGTGTGCTATTAAGCATGGCGGTGATGCCGGCGGCGGTGTTGCTGTTCCTGCGTGAGCGGGAGGCGGCTGGACGGGAAGTTGGTGGGGTGGAGGATGTGGCGCTTTGAAAAGGAATAATAAGACAAATAAATGCCGATGACTGACGAAGAACCCCCCGACATCCTTTTGCCATTCACAAATCCGTACTTCTCCTTGCCATGCCGTAGCTGCATGTTGTGCGAATTCGACAATCCAGAAAGAATGCTCAGCTTCGTGCTGCTGTTTCTTTCCTTGCGAGACGACTTGTTGCATGATTCAGCAAGCATCATGGCATTCCATTCAAATTAATTCACAGGATTTTATTCGCCCTTGCAAGAGCATTTTTCGCCGATAAGATCCCGCAATTCGCCAAACCGCAGTTCAATCAAATTCGATAGTTTATTCTCCAATTGGATGAACTTCTCGTCTATTTCGTGGTTAGTGTACCTAGAGAAACTTGTTTGGCACTAATTAGCTCTCGAATAGTTACCTTTTTGGTTCTTGCAATTCTAGTGTCAAGCTTTTCATAAGATCCGATACTTCCTCCAGCACATTGAATGAGGGCTCGCCTTTTCTTTCGGTTCCCATTGCAACAATATCATCTGTTATTACTAAGATATTCTGAATTATGGCTCGAGCTTTGGAGTCCTTTGGGAGGGACAGCAGCTGAATTACTCTCAGCGTAAATTTCTCAGCATGAAAGCAGTCACGTACCTTGATGCAAATAGATGAGACAGAAGTACCGTGTGATCCAAAGACAAATGAAGTTGCCCATAATCCGCCTTCGAGCCGCTCAGAGATGTCCGTCGTACCAACATAATCGGCATCGGAACCTACGTAAAGCTCCTGGATCCGAGAATTTGAAACAATTCGCACTGCTGATGCTGCCTTGTTTTTCTCCAAGATTACGCGGAGTGTCAAGGGATCCGAACATTCTCCCTTCTGCACAAAAACGACCGGGTCACAACCATTGCTGCTGCCGATCTCCGGCATGCAGCTGTCCCCATCGACGACTTGTATGATTGATGACAAAGTGGTGGATGCCTCCCAATCATCGCAAATCGAAAGAGTCATAGATGTTCAGCCACAAAGCACGAAGGCAAGAAAAAGGTCGGAAAAACGAGATGAACCAACACCCGGGAGAATCCAACTTTGTGGCCAGCGATGATCCGGAGTCTTCCGCGGATTTCTTGTCTCAGGCGCTGTTTTCATGTGCGCTCGCAGCTTGCTACCCGCATACTTCTGATGTGAAATTTTCGCAGGGCTGAATCCGCTGTTTCGATATGGCTACAAAAAAACACTCAAGCTCGAAGACCTGCACAAGTTAAATAAGTCGGTCGAGGTCGAAGGCCTGGTTGAGCGGTTTGAGCACCTCTGGAAACTGGAAGCCGCCAGGCATGAGGCGACTCTAGCGTTGCCTGGCCCAAAACCGTCAATCACTCGAATCCTGATGAAAATTATTGGTCATGCTTATTTTCCGATTGGAGTTGTAAGCTGAACAGTCTCGCACCAAGATGATGACGTTTCTTATTTTCAGTTGAAGGCGATTTCTGATATCGGATTCAGTTCTGCACCGCTGCTACTTCAAGCTTTGGTTGGATACATCAAGAGTTCTTCGGGACAAGAAACTTCTATTACTGTTGGACTATTATACGCGTTTGGCATGTTTTTTGTCTCTGTAATTGCATCAGTTTGCTTCGGTTACTTCTTTCAAAGGTCCACAAAGTACGGCATGGTGGTTAGAACACAATTTAAACATTTCAATGTGACACTCCTTCTTTCAGGTTCGTGGAATACTGACAGCTGTGGTATATCGCAAAGCGTTGAGGCTCTCAGGGCGTGCTCGTCAAGAATTCGATGCTGGTAAAATTACGAATATCATATCATCAGACTTGGTTCGAATAGACTTGTTCGTCTTTTTCTTCCACCTTGCGTGGTCGTACACATTGATAACCGTGTACGTCGTTGGCCTCTTGATTTCCGTGCTAGGAGTATCTGCTCTCGCTGGGATTGCAATGCTTCTTGTGACGATTCCGCTTCAAGTGCATGTAACTCGATCTCTTGTCAAGCTTCGAAAACAAAACGCTACTCTCACAGATGAAAGAGTTCGCTTAACTTCGGAGTCACTGAGCTCGATTCGAATTATCAAGTTTTTTGCTTGGGAGGATTCCTTTCTCAAGCGTTTAAGTGGGATTCGGGAATCAGAGTTGAAAGCAGTTGTCTCAGCAAACTTGATACGGTCTGTTATTACAGCATCCGGATTTGGGTTGCCTGTGTTGGCGGCTTCAGTTTCATTCATGGTCTACTTTGCCACATCGCCTACTTTCGATCCAGTTGTCATTTTCACTGCTCTTTCGCTCTTTAACAATTTGCGAAACCCTATTCAATGGTCTCCGATTATTATCGGCGTATTTGCTGATGCAAAAGTTGCGATAGAGCGCCTCCAAACATTGTTAGAAAGCCCTGAGCAAGATTTTGAGCCCACCTACGACTTCAATTCGAACACTGCTATATCTGTGAAGAATGGAGACTTTGCATGGATCGCCGATGGAAAGGTCCGCGTGGATACAGTCCCTGGCGTCGGAGAAGAAGAGGGCAACGAAGAAGATCCCTACCTCATTGCAAATGACGCAGCAAATAGATCATCCCCTGGTGCGATGTCGATGAAGGACATTCCTCACCTTTCAACAACCATAAACGCTCCAGTGGTGAATGATACTTTCACTGAGGATGTTCCTCTCGATGGAAATCTCAGCTGTACCTTAAGTGGCATCAACTTAGAGGTCCCGCCAGGAGTATTAGTTGCTGTTGTTGGCAGTGTGGGGGCTGGGAAATCGTCTTTGCTTTCTGCGCTTGTAGGTCAAATGAAACCGCGCGGAAGCGGCACGCAGGTTGTGTTTTCCGGATCGGTCGGATATTCTCCGCAGCAACCTTGGATTATGAACTGCTCATTAAAAGATAACATCTTATTTGGGCAACCCTACGACGAGGCCCGTTATCGAAGTGTCCTAGAAGCTTGTGCCTTGGTAAAAGACTTGGAAGTTCTCATTGGAGGAGACTCTGTGGAAATCGGAGAAAAGGGTATTAATCTCAGTGGGGGTCAAAAAGCGCGAGTGTCGCTAGGTTTTGTGTTTTATGTTCCTCTTATTCTTGACATCGTTTCAGCCAGATTAATGTACTTTGATTCTTCCATAATTCTTATGGATGATCCGTTATCCGCAGTTGATGGTTGGTGGGAACTTTATTTGCTGTATGTTGAATTCTACGCAAAAGCTCATGTCGGAAAACATATTTTCGAGAATGCTATCAAAAACGGAATGCGCGGCAAAACAAGGCTTCTTGTTACTCATCAACTGCATTTTGTTAATCAGTGCGATTTGATATTGACCCTGAAAGACGGGAAAATAATAGAATATGGCTCCTTTTCCGAATTAATGGAATCCAAAAGGGATTTCTATGACTTGATGATGGCTTACGGCAGTAGTTCCACAAGTACTGAAACCAGCAATTTGTCTGACATACAAGTTGTGAAGACAGACCTTGAATTGAATACTTCAAAAAGTTTGCTGCCAGACGCCCGATTAATTAATGCTGAAGAAAAAGGAGAAGGTGTTATGGACAAAAAGTTGTTTGTCTCTTTCGTAATAGCTATGGGAGGTTGGCGGTTTCTGGGAATTATGTTGTGCGCCCTGGTTTTGGCTCAAGTACTGAGGTGAATTCAGCAGGTATTTTTCTGACTGCAATTTTTCAGAGCGCAAAAGTTTTGAATGGTTTGATCGCAGTTTGTTTGTTATTGTTTTCCCAATGCTTTTTTGCGTTTTTTAGACTTGTGGCTGGTGTTCTGGACGACGGATTCATTCAATAATTTGTCGGGAAAGCAATACTTATTAATTTATCTAGGATTAGGACTTCTCCAGGCGATGCTCCTAGTATTGTTTTCTATTTTCATTGCAATTGGCGGAACTGAAGCCGCTAGAGATTTGCACGAAAAGGTACTCGTCGTTGGCTTATGGTGAACCATTCAAATTCTACTTAGGCCCTAAATCGCGTAATGCATGCACGGGTTGGTTTCTTTGACAGGAACCCTTTAGGACGAATATTGAATCGATTCTCGCGAGATCAGGATGTCATTGACAATAGTCTCATTGATGGCGTTAGACTGTTTCTTATCACCTTCGGCACAGCAATATCTAGCTTTATCCTGGTTGCTTACGTCACATCTGGCTGGTTTCTAATCCTCCTTGTTCCATTAATGGCCGTGTATTATTACTACCAAGCCGTTTATCGTGCAAACGCGAGAGAGCTCAAACGATTGGATGCTTTGACGCGAAGTCCCCTGTATGCACATGTCAGTGAAAGCATAACAGGGGTTTCTACCATTCGGGCGTATCGAGAGGAAACTAGGTATCTAATTCCATCCTTTGGTTATGTCTAACACATCAATAGGTTTATTTCCAAAACATACTCGCTCATTGACCAAAATAACATACCTTATTATTTGCAAACAACGGGGGCACGATGGCTGGGTGTTCGCTTGGAAATGATTGGCAATATGTTCATTTTGTTCACTGCCATCTATGGAGTTATTGCCCGATACACAGTAAACCCGTCCCTTGTGGGACTTGCTTTATCTTATGTTCTCCAAGTTACTCAGTTATTGTCTTTGTGCATTCGGCAGTTCACTGATGCAGAAGGTATTTGCTGGTGATTGGCACAAATATAACCTATTTTCCAGTTCAGCTCGTCAGCATAGAGAGGATGAACTACTATGCTAGAAATATTGAAATAGATTCTCCAGGAGTTATTGAGAACCACCGTCCATCTCCAGGGTGGCCAATCGAGGGAAAAGTCCGCTTCGACAATCTTTCAATGCGATATCGAGATGATTTGCCTCTAGTTTTAAGAGGCATCGACTTTGAAATCAGAAAACACGAGAAAATTGGTGTTGTCGGCCGAACAGGTGCCCTTTCGCTGTTTTCGCTCTTTCATGTTTTAACTTCTTAATCTTTAGGAAGCGGAAAATCGTCTTTGATGCTTTCTCTTTTCAGAATCTTGGAACCAGCGTCTGGGAAAATAATCATTGACGAAATCGACATTGCTACTTTGGGGCTTAAAGATTTACGGAAGAGTTTGTCAATTATTCCTCAAGATCCAGTTCTGTTCGCCGGTACTCTTTTGAAAGAAAGAACTTTTCTTGATAATTCCCAGGGTCGATTCGCTCCAATCTGGATCCTTTTTTGGAATACTCGGATGACGAGCTCTGGGAATCATTGAGACTTAGCGGAATGCATTCAGCAATTGCTTCTGCGGATGGTGGCTTGGATGCGCATGGTGAGCCACCCGTATTAGGTCAGAATGTTGACTATTAAATTAGTTGACCCCCTTGGGGAAAATTTTTCTGTTGGACAACGCCAGCTACTGTGCCTCGCTCGCTCTATTTTGAGGAAGCCTACGCTCGTTGTTCTCGACGAATGCACCGCCAATGTCGATCTGGAGACAGACAACTTCATCCAGACTGTTCTTAGAGAGAAACTCAAGGAGTGCACCATACTCACAATTGCTCACAGACTCAACACAGTTATTGACTACGACCGTATTCTCGTGTTGGATGCCGGTAAAATTGCCCAGTTTGACACCCCGCGTGCATTGCTTGCGGACAAAGGAGGCATTTTTGAAGGCATGGTCAAGGAAACTGGTGTGGCGAATACAGCTGCATTACGTGCAGCTGCTGGATTATTAAGCTAGTTTTTCACGCGAATGTTAAGCTGTTTTAGTTGACCTGCATGAAATTACAAATCTTGAAAAAAAAAATCGTTGAAAATTTATTTTTGCGATTGTTCAATTATTTCAAAATGCCTTCGTGCAATTCCGATGTTCATCATGGTGGCAGCGGGCACTAAGCGTTAAACCCTTTCAGTTCCAGCACAAACGGAAAAAAGATTTAAAAGAAGGCAACCAAACTGATTGACGGATCGCTAATGAGAACCAATACGTAAGCATTTGGCGTCAACACGTCCACATATGCAGAAAAGGATTTGCAGCGAATTTCCATGTTCTGAAATTGGGCTTGATTTTTGCTGCACGAAAGCTTGAACTGCTTGATGATGTTTGAGACTTTTTCAAAACGCTGAGGATCTGGAAGCGGCTGCTTTGTGCTTTTCGGCTGCCATGAAGAACAATTTGTCAAGGTCGGTCGCAGGGCCAAAAATTAAACCTCGCTGCCGTAGCTGCCCGTTCCGACGTGCGAGATGACCAGAAATGTAGATCTTTCAAACAAAATAACCTCGTCAGCGTCGCAGAGTTCGCAGAATTTTTGCAGTTGGGTCTCCAAAAACTTGACGTTTGGGATCAAAGAGTATACAATGGAACTCCATGCTTTAAACAGTGTTTCATCCCATATCGAAGTCCCAAAACAAGTGATCTTGGAAGAACCCACCCGCTTCAAGAGCTCAGCTTCCATTCTGGCAAAAGTCTGCAATAATATTTTGGTTCAGAATCAAATACTATTCTTCACCTCTTGCTTCGACGAAGCGGCTATCAAATCCATTTTATGGATTAAACAGAATATATTTGCATCCTTTGAATTCGTAGAGAGCGCTTGGATAGAACTCTGAAAATATGCCAAATCTTTGTCCATATCCCGGGATTCCACGTCAATGATGTAAATTAGAACTTCGACGTTTCGAAAGATCTGGTCTCTTTGTGATGCAAAGTAGCTCTCCATGAAAACATCCTGCCTGTTTGAAAGTTCAGAGGATTTCTTACAGAGATGGAAAAGTCACCCGCCGCAGTCCCAAAGGTTGAGAACTAGATTTCCAAGAAAGCGAACATGTGAGTGCTCAACATCAACTGGGGAGGGGGGCTGCCGTTAGCCGTCATCATTGTCTTCACGAACACCTCAACTGGTGGCTCCGAGCCTACGAGTGTCTCTTGCCATGTAGTTTGCAAAGATAATCGAGCGCATCGAGGTCTTCCCCGCGCCGGACTTGCCCATGAGCAGGACCTGGCCTATAGATTGAGCGGAAACGGGTAAGGGGCTCACTCACTTTCTTCTTCATTTGCGAAGAGTTGAGAGCAAAAACAACTATTGTTCGCGCCGTTTGCAACGGCACATAGCGGATTCGACATCACCTGCTGCGCATGCATTATGGATCTCCCTTCTGCCTGTTTGGCTGCACCGGATAGTGTGTGTTAAATTTTGGAATCATACTAACGCCACTGGACGGTGATGCATCCCCTGCGCGGCTATCTGCTTCATTTGATGCCTTTCGAGCTATTCCCGCGTTAGTTTCCGATGCTGCTCAAATTTTCGGCGGCCAAACAAAATTCTTTCAGCGACTGTGCGGCTTTATAGCAAGAAGGAGATAAAGCTCTGCGTAGATGAATTGGTCCATCAGAAAGTGCCCGAAATTGACTATGCATATAAATGTTATCCCAGAAGACTCGGCGGCAGTGACGTTGGTCTTGAGATGAGTACTTTAGTTTTCGTTGGCCGCGCTCTTCTTCCAGCACTTCGCGCAGACGCGTTTCAAAATTTCAGCGCAGTCCCCAGCAGTCAGAAACTTTGAAGCGCTTCGGGTGGTGGTATGCTCTTGTTTGCAGAAGAGGTGGTGATGCGCGGGGTTTCTTGCAGTCAACGTTGCGCCATTGGCAGTGGCCAAATTTACCCATCCCATAGAGCGCTCCGCACATGCACTTGAATGTGACTACTTGTTTGGCTGACTGATCATGTCAACATCAGTTTAGGATGGTCTCGTCTGGAGCTGGCACTTTATGCTTTGGCATTCGGACATCTGCCGCAGACATGATAAAACCGTCGACAATGGCAAGGGCCTCCGCTCGCCACGTCGCCCGCGTCCTTGCTGCGCGGTTGCGTCCCGCGTCCGCACCAGTGCTGTTCCCCGCTCCGCCCTCTGTGTCGGTCCCCGCACCTTTCGCTATCTCCCAAAGTGTCCCGCATACAGCATCTTTTAATCGTCAGATTCCGGTCCTTATATGCGATTCAATGGAGACACTGCAGGATACTCTCGATGCTTGTCTGTGAGAAACTTGTTGTTTTCGGGTTTTACAGAAAAGGTCATCAAGGATGTACTTACACCAACCCAGTGCCCCAATGATTTCGCTAGATTGCGAATGGAACGTATGCAAAGTCCGCGGATGGGCGCAGAGGAAAGTTTCACTGGTGCAAATATTCAATGGCGATACCGTTGGACTTTTCCGCATTAATAACCTCACAAAATCATTTCGACATCAGTTTCCAAGAGTGCTGGCAGACGTAATCGAGAGCGAAGCTTATTTGAAGACTGGAATGAATATTAGAGGGGACGCAGCCAAGCTTCACAGGTGTTTCCCGCCTTTCATTCCGTTGCCGCTCCTCAACCATATAAACAGAGACTTTCAGCTCATCATGGCTGGATACGTCGAGCTGTCGGCCTTTTCGAAATTAGCGTGTCCTGAGAAGTTTACTGTCGATGGAAAACTACAACGTCGGTCTTTGAAACTTCTCTCGCAAGTTCTTCTCGGGAAGGACATTGACAAATCTGAAAATCTGCGCGTCGGGGTTGATTGGGAAACAGGAAGGTTGGAAGCTGAATCTGTGAAATACGCTGCGAATGACGTAGTAGCCGGTTTTGAAGTTTTCAAGGAATTGCTGCGAATTGCGAACACTCTTCCAATTCCAGAAACATACAACCATAAGTCAACTAAAAACGAATAAACGCATTTTTCCACGTTAGCACGTTCTAATCGAATAAAAGATAGCAAAAAGAGTTCTCATCGTAGCTAAAAGAGTTCGATGCACTTACACAATGCTACCCCAGCGGAAGCGCAAGCACTCACTATTTCTGCCAAGAAACTAAATAGCACTCCGAGAAAAGTTTTCAACGAAAACAGAAGCCAACAACTCCGAGTCGGGGAATTGAACCCCGGTCTCGCCCGTGACAGGGGCGGATACTAGCCACTATACTAACTGGGATGTGAATTTGATACGGAAATGACGTGGCACAGTGGTCTCGTAAGGATGGCTCGCACGAGTCGTAAAGAAAAGGGCCTTGGAGGAAAAGGCAAAATAAATCTGTTGTAACCTGCCGGTTTTTATTTTGCTACGTGGTCCAGCTTAAGTACTTTTGGAGAAGGAACAAAGACAAATAAAAAAGGAGGGTTAGAGAATAAGATTACGAATTCCAGGCTTTGATGACGCATCGTCTGTAACATTGCGGAGGCAGACAAAATCAATCCTCCCAATTAATAATGAGTTGGTTTCTCCTTTTACGAGCGAGTCAATCCTGTAACATCCCCCTCCATGAGCGTACGCGAAGAGTCGGCGGGTTGACGAGCGGCGTTATCTTCAGAAATTGTGGTCGTCCTCGGAAGCGTCTGGCGGCCAGTACTGTTTCGACGGTTCGTATTGCGACCGTGAAGATTCCAGTGGGTGACGCGCGGCATAGTCCCAAAAATACATTTTTAGTTTTTCAGGGTGGAAAACATCATGGATATCCCAGCCACTGGGAAGGGTGAGGCGGCATAGCGGTACCGAGCCGATGAGCTCGGCTACACGGTAAGGACCGCTGTACTGATCTGCGAGTTTTCCTGACGGGCGATCTTGCAGGTTCGGCGGGCGGAAGTCCTTAAGACTGATGAGAACGAGGTCTCCGACTTTGAACGGCGCGGCGAGGCGATCGGCGTTTGCTTGGGCTGCGTATCGATCTTGGGCATCTCGTATGTGCTGCTGGGCGACTCGGTAGGTGTCTTGTACGTCAGCTATGTGTACCAAGTCATCGCAACTCAGCTCAATCCCCGACATACTCCGAGGGTGGCGGCCATATTCCAAGAAGAAAGGTGTGTACCCGGTCGAGGAGGTTTCTGTATCGTTGATGCCGAACTCGATTTTATGTAGATGTTCGTCCCAGTCGTCTTGCCAATAGTTAACACATGAACGTAGCGCAGTTATGATCCAGTCGTTCTTCTGTTCGGTTTGGCCGTCTGCTTGTGGGTGGTATGCAGTTGAGAAGGTGAGGTTGATTTTGAGCGATGCGCAAAGTGATTTCCAGAATGCAGAGACGAAGCGCGTGTCTCGGTCCGATATGAATCGTCTCGGAAAGCCGTGATGCTTGAATATTTCCTTTTCGAAGAGGTCGGCAACGTCGCGAGCTCGGTAAGTCTCCTTGATTGCGAAAATTCGTGTTCGTTTCGTTGCTGAATCGATAACAACCATAATGGTGTCGTTTCCGGCCGTCGTGGTTGGTAGTTTGGTCATGAAATCCATCGTAATTGTATGCCATCGGTCTGGAGGAACGTCGTGTGGCCGAAGTTCACCATAAGGTAGTCTTCGTGCAATTTTGTTGCGCTGACACGAATCGCAGGTTTGTACGAAACGTTGTACGTCGGCGTGCAGTTTTGGCCAGTGGAAGTGGCGGGTTATTCGTTCAGATGTGCGTTCCCAGTTATTGTGTATTGCTGGACCGTACGAATGGGCCTTTTCGATGATGGAGTGGCGAAGCGGTTTTGGGACATATAGTCGTGCGTGTCTCTTGTCCACGTAGTAGAGGAGTTTGTCGCGAAGTGCATATCGTTTGATTTGTGATCGGAGCATGTTGGAGGCGTCGGCAAGGTTGTTGGTGTTGTCGAAGGTTTCCGGGTCGTTGGGATCTGTGAGGTATTTAACGAATTCCAGATATTGCTCGTCGGATTGATTCATTTCATTGATGTCGTTGATCAGGTTGTCTGTGATGCGAAGTTCGGTGAAGTTGAGTTCGTTTTGGTTTCCTGTGATTTCGCAGTGCGTGAGGCATGAGTCGGTGCGTACTTGGATTCCGATCTCCTTGTCTGTCGACATTCTTGACAGCGAGTCAGCAATCTTGTTCCAGGATCCGGGTTGCCATTGAATCTGGAAGTCATATGCGAGGATGTCGGCGATCCATCGGTGGTGCACTGGTCGAAGCTTTGGTTGGTCGAGAATTCGGCGGAGCGATTGTTGGTCGGTGAAGACAAAGACATTGTGTCCTTGTAGGTAAGCACGGTGAACGCGTAATGATTCCACTAATGCTAGTGTTTCTCCTTCGTAGGGGTGGTAATTTCGTTCCGTCGAGTTGTTTTTCCTTGAATAAAACACGATCGGCTGCTCTACCCCCCCGTCGTCCGGCTGGGCGACATAGCTGGCGATCGCAATTTTTGACCAGTCTGTGTACAGGTGTACTGGCTTGTTTGGGTCAAACATTGCTAACATCGAAGGGTCGGTGAGAGCGGATTTTGCGATTTTGAATGCTCGTCGAGCGGAGTCGTTCCAGATGTCTTCGAAGGATTGGGTCTTGTTTCCACGGAGAAGGTCCGAAAGTGGTGCGATGTTCTTGGCGTGGTTTTTGATGAAGCGGTGGATTGTGTTTGCGAGTCCAAGGAACGATTGAAGGTCAGTGTACGATCGTGGTTCCGGGAAGTCTTGGATCGCAGAGATGCGCGAAGGTAAGACCGAGATTTTTCCTTGGGAGATGTGGTATCCGAGATATTCGAGTTCTTTTTCCAGAAAAGAGCACTTGTGGAGTCGCGCGTGCAATTCATTCTGCTGGAGTCGCTCGAGTACGCGGTCGATGTGTGATAAGTGTTCTTCGAATGTCTGCGAGAAGATTAATATGTCGTCGAGATAGACAGTTACGAAGAGGTCAATGAGGTCGCGGAAAATGTTGTTCATGGTCGTCTGGAAGGTCGCGGGTGCGTTCGAAAGTCCAAATGGCATGACGAGCCATTCGAAATGTCCGTATTTCGTGCGAAACGCGGTTTTATGGATGTCGTCGGCGGCGATTCGAATCTGATGGTATCCGGAGGCGAGGTCGATCTTGGAGAAGTATCGAGCCTTTCCGAGGCGATCGAGCGATTCGAGAATGTTTGGGAGTGTCGCGCGGTTTTTCTTCGTGACCTTGTTGAGTGCGCGATAGTCGAAAACGAGTCAAAGCTTGTCCTTTTGCTTGACAAAGAATATCGGGGCTCTGAATGGCGAGGTCGAATTTTGGATGCGGTGTTCTTTCAATAGGAAGGTGAGTTCTTCCTTCAGTACTGCGAGCTCCCTTTCGTTCATAGGATAGGTTGGTTTGAAGGGCGGCTTCGCGTCAGGTTCGGTTTCGATCTTGAGGTCGGTTGGTCTTGATGGCGGCAAGCCTCTAAAGGGTTCGAAGACTGTGGGGTACTTGTCGACAATTTTGAGGACTTCGGGCGAAAGCTTGGATCGGGCTTCGATGTTGGCTTCGTTTTTGTCTTGTGTCGTTTTGAGAGCAGGTTCGGTCGCGGGCGTTGCGTTAGTGTTGCTGTCGATATTTCCGAGGATTTGTTGCGGAAGGAGCATTCCGATGAATTCTCCTTCTTGTAAGTTCCGTTTCTTGATAATTTTGAAGAACTGTTTTGCTGATAGAACTTCAGGTTGTGATTTGGGCGGATTGCATGTCCATGCAAAATCCCCAATAAAAACGCGATTCGTGGGCCAGTCAATCCTTGGGTTGTGCTTGTTGAGCCAATCTTTGCCAAGGATTGCGTCATAGGCAAGCGAGGGTACGGCTGTGAATGCGTGGAGGTCCTTAAACTGCGAGTCTCCGATGACGAGTTGTAAGTCCTTAGAGCGTTTGCCCGATACTGTTGATCTGTTGGCAAGCTTGATTTTATAGGTCTGATTTGTCAGCAAATCTGGGTTGGCAATTGACGCGTGGTCGGCGCGTATGAAGCTTGGCGAGGCTCCAGAGTCGATTAGAATCCTGGCAGTTTTGCCGTTGATAAGGCCATCGCATATCAGCAGTCTGGAGTGGTTGGTAAGGTTTTCGAAGTGATGTGTTTCGAGAGAGCGTTCGAGGTAGTCGTCCAAGGTATTCTGTAGACGGTGAGCTGGCATGTGTTTGATGTTGCCTGAAAACTCGATTGGCTTGACAGAAGGCATTTTAAAATCTGGGAGACGTGGTGTGTTAGCGGTGTTGGGGTTGGTTCTTGCACGGAGCTGGTCGAGTTCTCGTTGCTGGGCAACCATGGTTAGGTTCATCGCATTTACGGTATTGACGAGGCGCTGAATTGTTTGCTGTAAGGTGAGCTGTTCTTGTTCTTCATCAGACATTGCTAGGAGTTGTTCTGGTTGCTAGGGTT
Source organism: Entophlyctis luteolus (assembly GCA_027604725.1). NCBI lineage: Eukaryota > Fungi > Chytridiomycota > Chytridiomycetes > Chytridiales > Chytriomycetaceae > Entophlyctis > Entophlyctis luteolus. Next base: position 28,077 of record JADHYT010000289.1, read on the forward strand.
TGGCGTTTGGGGTCAGGGGTCTTGGTGGAAGTTGGCGAACGTTGCGGTGCTACCAATTGATACGGAAATGACGTGGCACAGTGGTCACGTAAGGATGGCTCGCACGAGTCGTAAAGAAAAGGGCCTTGGAGGAAAAGGCAAAATAAATCTGTTGTAACCTGCCGGTTTTTATTTTGCTACGTGGTCCAGCTTAAGTACTTTTGGAGAAGGAACAAAGACAAATAAAAAAGGAGGGTTAGAGAATAAGATTACGAATTCCAGGCTTTGATGACGCATCGTCTGTAACATTGCGGAGGCAGACAAAATCAATCCTCCCAATTAATAATGAGTTGGTTTCTCCTTTTACGAGCGAGTCAATCCTGTAACAGAATTTTGATACGGAATTGGGCAGTTCCCTATTTAGGATGTTCAGCGGGGTAATTTTAGAGGAGGAGGTCGAACGGCGGAGTCGGACGGCGTTCGGACTGGTTTTG
>JADHYT010000290.1:0-28545 GCA_027604725.1 Entophlyctis luteolus
GGATTCACTTCAAGCTTGTCACTGTCATTCTGGATCATGTGTTTTATTTCCCACAATTTTCCACAGCACAGTGGAATAAAAGTGAGGTAAATAAAATTGCTCTGTGTTCTCTTTGTGGAGAATATTCCAATGTGGGGTTTTCTGTTTGGAAAAATTGTGCCAAGCTTCCACTCACCAAATATGGAATCCTGACATTATTGAATATGTTATAGTGAAACAAGAAAGAATCTGGGTGTGAATAATTTTTTTTGAATTATAGTTGTTTTTTTTTGTTGAAGACTCAGAAGCAAAAATATGAAAAAAAAAAAAACAAAAATCAATTTGCTAAATGATGCCTGGATACTTGCCGGATTATCTGGCAGAAACTGGCAGAATCTGGCTTTGCCAGATAGGATAAAAAATCCTGCATTTTGGATCCGGCATCTGGCAGATTGATTTGCCAGATTTTTTTGAATCTGGCACCTGCCAGATAGGATACGGATCTACCTGGCAATTTTTTTTACCTGGCGGATGCATTGCTGGATATTTTGCCATATTTGCGAGATCCTGGATCAGATCAGGATCCAAAAAAAAATTTTTGCCAGATAGGATCCCAGATAATATGTATCTGGCAAACATACTATACTTAGAATAGTGGAACTGCAGTGCAGTCAGATTTCCAACTTTCCACATTATGAATTAACCTTCATGTTGCAAGATACTGAAATAGATGTATTTCATGTGGTTTATTAGTATTGTAATGACCCAGATCCTTGTTGCAGAATCTGGAATTCCAACAATGTGGCTAGAAACATGAGGCAATCTACTCCTGGCAACAGATGGTGTGATTTCCACAAGACCAGTTCCCACAACACTGAGGTCAAAGAAGTTCCACACATGGTTCTGCTCCCGGTCCTGTTTCTGTAATGTCTTGACAGATGCTGTGCTGTGGGTATGGAGTTTCTGCCTTTTGCAATGACAATACTGCGAAGGTTTGGAAGAAGTCACAGCCCATTTTCGAGGGACTTGCAAATGTATGAGACGGGATGGAAGTGTGTGGGAAACTTTTGCGAATGCTATTGCTTTTTACCGCATTGGGTTCACATTGCAAGGGTTGCCTAGTCTCTTATCCATCGGATGGTGTTAGATTGGGTACTTTGACTGGGGAGGCGGGGAAGTTGGCAATGTTTTTTTCTATTGTGTAATGAAAAAGAAATAACAGAACGGAAAAGCAGACAACCAGGAACATGCTAGCAGAAAGCAGCGTATTATGAGACATGAGGAGCAGGTTTTCCCGTTTGCAGTGGCTCATAATCCAGAACGAGAACGGACCGAGTGCCACGCATTTGGAAATCGCCGGCTCCTTCCGCGGCTCCTCCCCCGGCTCCTCCCGCGGAATTGGGTCGCGCAACAGGCCGAACCGGGGCGCCCTTGCAGCAGTAGCGCCAACAGCAGTAGGCAACTATGCTTAAGAGCAGCACAACCAGCACACCCACGACCGCCTTTAAGACGGTCGACCCCGAATCAACGTTTTCGTTGGAAGAGCTGCACGTGTTGTCACAGTTGTAGTTGATCTGGCACTGCCAGGAGTAGAGGCATGGCTGGCCGTCCTGGATGCGCGGCACGCAAACGGAGGCGCCGAGCGCCAAGCCGGAGCGGTTGCAGACGAACTGGGCGTCGCAGGTGTCGGTGTAGGCGGTGTTGTCGGAAGAGTACGCGGCGTAGACGTAGCACGGCGCGGAGAGCGAGGCGTTGAGCGCGAAGCAGGTCTGAGCGTAGCACGACTGGTCGGCCGCGCATGCGCGGTTGGCGCACACAGCGGGTCCGCACAAGCCGTTGTTGAGCCCACCAACCGGAACGGATGCGTTGGCCACGCAGCTTAGCGGGTGCGCACAGTCCTGCAGCTCGGTGCTGCACAAGTCGCCCCACTCAAGCGCCATTTCGTTCGAACTTTGTTGTCTGGAAGTTGCCAAAAACACAAAGAGTTTCCTGACCATCCTCGGGACACTACAGAAGAGCAATATTTTGGAATGAAAGGGATAAAGCACTTTGGAACAGTTTGGTAGGAACAAACAGGATCTTCCTAATCATTGCTTACTTGCCGGGAGACAAAATGCTGCGGACGTCTGACGTCTGGTATTGCTTTACTGCTTCTACCAAAGCTGGCAGGCCTACTTCTTTCATTCTTGATTTGGACTTGCACGAGTGCGCCCACTGACTTTTGAAATTTGAGGGGCTGCTCCTATGTCAATCCAATGCCCTCTTCATACGAGACAACAATTCCATCAGTGATAACTGCGGGATCCCATATTGTTTGATGAGGCTCTTAGAAGTGGTAGACCTCTGGGCATGCAAGGATCTGTCTTATACGCATTGTATGGGGCTGATCCAGTGAAATACCACATTAGTATTGCGAGTCGTGTTAAGGTGCGCCGGTGCAAGCGGCAGCGCGCGACCACTAACGTCGGCGCACGTGGCACGGGGCGAGAAAAACGGCGGGCACTCAATCGGGCTAAACTAGTCCCACGTCGTCCCAGTCCTGAGTGGTGTTGGTCACGAACGCCCCATTGTCTCAGGTAGATCCTGTTTATTCTAGATCGCTCCAATCTATTCCTAAAGTCCAGAATAATGTTGCGGAATCTCCTATTGTTCGACCAACCATACAATACATGGAAAAAAAAAACAAAAAAAAAAAAACCCCCCTCAGCTGCATACCACTTTTGTTGTGCATCCTTTACTTCCCATTGGGACGCCCATAAAAACCGTATGATCGGAGAAAGAGACAACGCCGGTTGGAGAACAGCTTCGGAGCGCCGCAGCCTCAGTAAGGTATGTGTCTCCGCAGGTGTATGGATTTCCGGCAGGGTCAATCCAATACTTAGCCGGACCATGCATGTACCCGCCGTTTAGTCCATTGAACGGTGGAAAGATCCATGGAACAGCATCCTGATTGTTGACCCCGCGCCACGTGTACAAGTTCGCGTTGCCGAGCGCTTGTACAAATGCCGAGTCCCCCACCCGCGGCGCGCCGTATGTTCGAAGCTTCACACGCTGGCGCGTTTGCGTGATTGTGTTATAGCACCACCACGCACCCAAAGTCGCCAGCGCTCCTCCAAGGGAGTGGCCAGTAAACACAATATCGTAGGTGGGATGCGCTGTAATCAGATTTTTGAGCGAACTGCTGTACTTGTTCCATAGGGCCTCCGTAGACAATTGAAATCCATAATGTACTCTTGAAAGTCCGAGAAGTTTCTCTGTGACCAAGACTCCATTCAGATCGATATAGAACGTTTCTGGTTCTGGGCCAAAACTTCCCCGAAAACTCACTACAATTTGCTGCTGTGGTTCGAAAAGCGCCAGGAAGCTGAAACGTCTTTTTAAAAATAAATTAAACAAAATAAAACCTTTACCATTGCAGGGATGCCGTTGCCCAAAATACTCCGGCCTGAAAAACCTCAACCGGATACGTTTGCGATGGGGTATAATCCAAGCTTGATGCCCCTTCACATGTCTGGCAATTGGGTCCTGATGGATGTACTATAAACTTTACACCTAGAAATTAAATGTTTTTACCTCCCCAAAGTATGATGTCATCAGCATTGCAGTACGCGATTGCTAAGAAAATCAAGGTTTCAAAGCACAGACGGACAAAAACAGAAAGTAAGGAACGAACTTTAAAAAAAAAAAAAAAAAGTACTTAACATGCAATGTCTGCAAAGGTAATGAGAAGTCTTAGTCCGTCCGAATCGGAAAACAAAGTGTCTCTTCTGGTGATAGTCTCCGAAACATTCTGAAACATGTCTGCGTCTGAAAGTTGAGTAAAATTGTTCTGATAAAGTTTTTCCAAATTTTGGAACCCCCGAATTGTGTTGTATTCCTCAGGGGTCCAGAAAGACTCATTGTAGAACGCGTTTTTCCAGAAATTGGTCTGCGCCTGCCTCAGGGCGGCTTGTCTTGCTTGTTCGTCTTGTTTTTTTGGCATGAATCGTGAATCAGAATTTAGATTTCCATGGCCAAAGACAGGCGCGGGGCCCCAGGGGAGAAATGAGTTGCCATTCTCGTCTTTGGAAGCCCACACAGCGACAAATTTTGTTTCGGAGTGAGTCCTCTCCTTGAAGTTGAGTGGCGTGTTCCATGAGAACGAGTATGATTCGTTTTGAGAAGAGGCAGGGATGACTCGAACAACACCAAGAGACAGCACCAGTTTTTCAGCCCAAGACCCGTGAGCAGGCAAAACGGTGGAAAAAATGGCTACGGAAACCTGGGAGACAAGCATTGAAACTTGCGGGGTGATAATGAAGGTGATATTTGCGAGCGCGCCGGGAGTGAAATGCGTGTCCAAAACTACGATTTTCTTCCTCGGCTGCAGCAGCGCCGCCTTTTCGGTGATGTTATGGCAGGTTGGACTCTTGACGACGCCGGGAACCATTGACAGGTCTTCTTCGAAGTCAGCGGAGGCGCCGAATTGCGAGGACACAATGTTGAGCCTGGACATGACGGAGTACGTGGGTGCCCAAGGCGAATGATGGCGAAAATGGTTCGGACCGTGTGTGAGCGGCTTTGCGTGGGCGACGAGGAAGTAGACGGCGTCACGAGTGAGATTCAGGGCAGCTGGGATGTTTGCCAGGCCCAAGTCGACGTTGGTGGCCTGGATTGGATGAGTCGGACTCTTGGACGAGGGTTCCAACTTACGGGCGCGACGGGGCCCTTCTGCGCCAGCACGATGCGCGTGAGCTCTGCGCCGCCCGCGAGGGCGCCGAGCTCGACGGTCCAGTCGAGCGCCAGGCGCGCGGCGGGCGCGTCGAGGGCGAGGAACACAGGGAGCAGCGCGCCCGGCGACAGAGCCGACGGCACGCCCACAAACGCGCCCGCCCATGCGCCGCCGCCTCCGTATCCGCACGCCCGCGCCGCTCCGGCGAGAACGAGCGCCAGGAGAAAAGACATTATCGCCGTGCTGATTCGCTGGCCAGCCGGTAATGGCGGCTCCCGTGGCTCCTCCGGCTCCCGCGCGGCTCCTTCGGCTCCCCCACAAGCAAAAATTTGACAAGCTTGCCGCAGTCATTGCGATTCCTCACCCGTGCGTCTTCAAGCTGAGTCGCCGCTTTCGCACGGTTCTTGCGTCTCTGCGCCATGGTGCACATGCAATTGGACTGGTCGATACAAAATGGAAACTGAAGAAAATCAACGAAACATGATCCAATTATCTCCAGAAAATCTTTCCACAACTCCTTTTATCTCTGCTCGACATGCCTAAGAGCCCAAATACACAAGCAAGCTACTCTTGTCGAGGATGCAGTAGCCTTCTGTTGCGCACATCAAACCAGGAAAGCACTGTGTGGTTGGTCGTCAACAACGGCATAAAATAATCAAGAATTTTTTCATTTGTCTTTAAAACTCACGTCAGAATCCTGAAGGCACTTCTGTCTGCAGTAGGAACCAGTAAGCGGAGTATTGTCGCCAGCTTGAGGATTCCAAGCATAGCAGCTGAATCCTTGCGGACACGCATTCAAACTGTCGTTGTAGTAAAACTGGGACGAGCCGGGAGTGTGGCAGTTGAACAAAGACGGGTTAACACACATATACTCATTCTGCTTGTTGACGTTGAACCAGTCGAAACCAAAGCTTGAGCCGTCGCAGTTGACCAAGGCCGGATAGTCTGACACGTCGGGAGTGCCATCGGCAAGCACACGAAACCTACAAAATTTGTGATTGTAGTCTTGAAACTCTGCAGCGACGCAGTACTGGCCGTCACCACACTGGAAAGTGTCAGTTTGCGTGAGCGGAAGGCGGCTGTGGGCAAACGGGACTAAAACGGGATGGGGGAGGCACGCACGTCTGCGTCCGAGCTGCAGACCAGATAGTTGACACCGGCGAGCAATGACAAATCTTGCTGCGTCACGTAGCCAGGCTGGCAGACGGAGCCGAGGCAGGACAGCGGCGCGACACACTTTGGGCGTAGTGAGGAAGACGCGTAGCGAGCGTTGAACTCACGTCGTTGTCGGCGACGCACAGATCGCCGACAAGGCCGTCGGAGCAGTGCAGCTGGCCTCGCGGGCATGCGAAGCTGTGCTTGTCTTACTTAGTGTCTCCTGGCAGCAGTTAGTGCTTCTGCGCACCAGTCGTCAACGTCCGCGTCGATCACTGCGACGCACAGCGGCTGCAACGGACCAGACGCAGCCGACGCGGCACGCGCGTTCAGTAACGCTACTGCAAGCACAAGCGGGCCGAGTGTCGCCATCGAGCGATCAGGGTGGAAGATCTTTCGTTAGGCTCCTCCGAGGCTCCTCCGGCTCCTCCTGGGCTTCTCTCCCGAGAGAAGCTCCTCCCAGGCTCCTCCTGGGTTCCTCCGCTTCCGCCGCGAAGTATCTGCTATGGTTCTGACTGCCGTCCCAGCCCTTATCGTCGTCGTCGTCGTTGTCGTCGGCACTTGTGTTGCCGCACTGCCAGCCGCTCCCACGGCTCGCTGTGGCACCAGCGCCGCCCTGGCCAACGCCCAGTGCTCCGTGGCTTGTCCGTCTAACTCCTGTCCCCAAGGCCAGACCTGCTATTCCGGCCTGAACGGCTATCCATGGTACTTGCGCTCTCCTCCAGATTTCGGCCCACTAACATTTACACTCAGTCTCTCGTTCCCCACCAGATGCGGCACTGACTACTCCAACGCAAACTCAAACTGCGGCGTCGTCTGTCCCGGTGGCACTGACGCCGAGTGTCCCTCTGGCCAGAGTTGTTTCGCGAGTCTCTCTCTAATCCCGTGCATCCCGAACCTGAAGTCGCAGCGATGCGGCATCACCTGGGTTGCTGCTAACTCGGCATGCGGCACTGTCTGCGCTTCTGGCCTCGACTCTGACTGTCCATCTGGCCAAAGTTGTTTCAACGACTTGGACATCACTCCTTGGTTTGACAACATTCGTTCCCATGCGTTCACCCTAATTCACCTCTTCTCCAGTAATGATTACACCCTTCGCTGCGGTGCCGGTTACTCTGCCGCAAACTCTGTCTGCGGCGTCCTTTGCCCCAGTGAGACGGACTTTGAATGTCCTGCTGGGCAAACTTGTTTCAGTGGTCTGAGCACAACTCCTTGGTAAGAGTGCGCCTCATTCTTTCTTCAAAATAATTTATTCGCTTAACATTTTGAGAGCAGTTCGACCACTACTGATTCAAGCGCTTATTCATCCCAAGCAACTCTAACAACGTCCACGACCTCCGCCACAGTCACTGCGCAATCAACTACACCATCAAGCTCAGGGACAACAACAATTTCAACCGGATTTTCAACAATAACCACTGTTGTAGTGAGTACAACCGCTCCCACAACATCCAAAACAACGTCTTCAACGACAGCAACAATTACAGCTGGATTGTCCACAACAACCACAATTTCAGCAACTACAACAACATCTACATTAACGTCAAATTTAACTTGGAATTCATCTCTGGTTTCTTCTTTCACAGTGCTTTCCACAACATGGAACCTGTCGCCAAATACTTCAACATCTGTTGCGTTGTCAACGTCTCCTGCAACAGCTTTTTCTACCTCTGTTTCAACAGCCCCAAGTCCGACAACCAAGACTGTTTCTTCGGCCATTACAGCCTCTAGAGTGTCGACAAGCTCATTTCCTACTTCTTTTAGTTCTGGAACAGTATCAAGTTCGATATCTCATTCCACCTTTACGACTTCAATCGCAGCAACACTGCAATCATCAGTTACTGTGACTGCTTCCAGCGCAGTTGCAGTTCCAACACCTGGTTGCAAAAGTTTTGTTCAAGCGTCAAATGCAACTGATTGCTCGTCATTAATAGTGAAAAACAACCTGTATGCAGCTTTGTTTTACACAATGAACCCGTATATCCTGCCTGGTTCTTGTAATGTACTCCTCAATCAGTCAATTTGTGTGTTGCCGGCCAATCCTGCACCGTGCGGAACTTTTTACGTGGTTGGCGCTGGACAAACGTGTGGAGGAATTGGAGCTTTGTTCAACATTTCGTAAGTTCGACTGACTGTTTCACGGGAATTCAAAATATCCCAGGGCATCGCAAATCCAAGCAATGAATATATACCTGGATTCATCATGTCGGCTTGCTGCAAATGATACAATCTGCGTCTCTTCGGGTACAGTTACAAAGGTTCCCACCGCCACAACAGGCATTGCTTCCACTACAACGTCGTTGCTCTCTGTTGCTAGCATGTATGTGTGTATTGGGAGAAAAAAGTGTGTCTTTTCTAATTTATGTTGTTATTTATGACAGTGCAACTGCCACCCCATCTTGCGTAAAATATCATAATGCTGGAATTAACGACACCTGCTCTTCGATAGTTGTTCAGAACCACATCTATGATGCAAAGCTCAAAGGCCTGAATGGGTTGAATAATTGCCTTATTATTCCTTCAAAAAACTACTGTGTTGACGCCATTGATGACCCAATTTGCGAAACTTCTTATACGGTGGAAGAGGATATTGACTGTAACAATATCGCTGCGATTTTCAATGAGAAGTAAAACTTATTTTTCCTCATGTCATGACCTTTAATCTTCACTTTTTTTCTCAACTAGTGTTACAACTATATTTGACCTCAACCCATATTTGAACTATGAATGCTCTAAAATAGTTCTCGGTGATACAATCTGCGTGTCAAACCTTACTTTAGTTGGAACATCTTTATCAACTGCGATTGCGACAACTTCGTCGACTGCGAAATTGACGTCAACACTGCCGTCAACAAATTTTGCGTCAACAACAACTTCTTTGACAACTCAGCCTTCTCAAACGCCTTCCTGCTCAAGTTCCTACACAGTCGTTAATCAAGACACGTGTTCATTGATTATCACAAAAAACAACATCTACACTGCTGAGTTGTATGCCCTTAATCCGTCAATCAATGCGACATCTTGTCCAATTGCTCCTGGTCAGCTTATTTGCGTCTCAAGCTCTTCGAACGTTCCCTGTTCGGAAACCATCGAAGTTCAAACTGGCGCAACATGTGGTACAATATCATCGCAATACAGTATCAGGTGAGAACTGCAGTTTTTGATGCCAGCCAAGTGATTATCATTGAAATAGCATCTCGGCAATACTGAGTCTGAATCAGTATCTTTCGCCTTCTTGTAATTTGTTTCCTGGAGATACACTATGTATTCGAGCCGGCACTACTACAACCAGCACACGAACGGGTGACTCAGTCGCTTCAACAACTGTAGTTTCGACCCCTACTCTATCAACGTTTCCTTGTAGCTCTAATTATACTGTAGCTGTTGGAGACACTTGCTTTGGAGTTGTTAACAAAACTCGCAGTTATTATGCGGAATTTACGGCTTTAAACCCTAGTCTCTCCCCAAGTAATTGTATCTTAACTGCGAATACTCAATTGTGCATTGGTTCAAGCGTTGATCCGCCTTGCACCGAGAAAGCAGTTGTATTTTCTGGGAGCAATTGCACATATATTGCGCAAAGTAATCAAGCAACGTAAGTTGAAGTGCGATTGTATTCAATGCTAATTTTATTTGAGCTATTCATTACTGTTGCAATGGAACCCTTTTCTAAAAAATGATTGTTCAAACATTTATGTCGGAGACTATCTTTGCGTTAACGGCCCCACACCCACAGTCACAACCATATCCATGGCAGCAACCACAGCTTCGACCACCACAACAGCGGTGCCTATAGTCGCGCAATGCAACTCCACATATGTAGTGCTCCCACTGGATACTTGCGGTGAGGCACTGTTTTCAATGGAAGCGACTTATCAGATTTTTCAAAAAAGGATCGATTGCAAATTATTTCCAGACATATCTGGCGGAAATATTGGGCGAGAATCCTTCACTCAATTCTTATTGTTCAAATCTCATTGCTGGATCTACTGTTTGCGTTCAATCGCCAGTACAGTGTTCAAAAAAAGCCCGGATTGTTACGGATTGTTCCACCTTGGCGCAAAACAACTCAATCACGTTAACTGAGCTTCTCTCTTGGAACCCATATCTCAACTCTGCCTGCTCCAACGTTTATGTGGGTGATTGGCTTTGCACGCAATCTACAGAGCCAATTGTATCTCCTTCTACTCCAACTTGGTCGACTCCCCCTTTTAGGCTTGAATGTGCGCTTTACTACAACTCATCAGCAAATCAGACTTTAACTGATGTTAGCAAAATTTATGGGCTGTCTTTGCTTCAACTTTTCGACTTAAATCCAGCGTTAGCATCGTTTTCATCCAAAAGCTTGAACGTTTCGACGCCTGTTTGCATACTCCAGAATGTTGCTGGGTGCGACGACACCGTTGTACAATCGGGAGTGAACAAAACATGCGGTAGTGTTGCAAGCTCATACAATATAAGCATGTCTGAATTCAGTGTGGTCAACACTGCTCTAAACTGCGGGAACAGTACAACCGTGATACCAGTGAACTCTAGTGTCTGCATTGACACGCCATTATCGAGTAACTGCACAAACACGTACGTGACAAAAGAGGACGACACCTGCTCTACGATAATTGCGTCTGCGGGTCTTTATCCCAGCGACTTTACTGTCATGAACCCGTTTGTCAACTGCTCGTTGAGTTCTTTGCCACAAACAATTTGCCTGCAGAATGCGTGGACAGGTTGTACAAACCTTTATGTCACGCAGGCAGCAGACACTTGCACCAGTCTGTCATCATATTTCTCTATCACACTTTCTGAGCTGCAATCAATTAATTTGAATCGTTTGAACTGCACTAATTCAACGGCTCCAGTCACGGTGAGAGCTAAAGAATTTCAAAAGGTTTTACTAAAAATTTTGCAAAAAAAAAAAAAAGCCAAATCACAGAATCTGTGTCGCCCAACGATTTAATAGTGGCTGCTTGAAATTCTCCACACCGTCACTGATAGACAACTGTGCCTCGTTTGCATCATCCAATCAGTTGACTCTTGCGCAACTTACCATGATGAATCCATTCCTTAACTGCAGTGCGTTTTCTGTTAAGACTGCATACTGCGTTAGTCTACCGTCGAGTACATCTTGCAACTCACCCCATATTGTTGTATCCAACGATACTTGTTCTTCAATCGAATCAATGTACGGAATGTCGGCATCTGAATTTTTCTTGAACAATCCGAATCTCAACTGCAGTCAGCCATTGCAAGTTGGAAGTGTGGTTTGTATTGGATCACCACCTCGTCAAATATGCCCTGTGAACGGAAACTGTACAATTGCAAACACCACAACTGGGAATGACTATGAAGCAATTCAAAATGCAGTTGAAACGGTACGAGCAACTTCCCACAAATCGGATCTTGAAAAAAAAATTTGTTTCTAGTTATCGTCATTATTCCCGTCTCTTGCCTCTGTGTTGTCGACCTACCAGGACTTTCCCACTGACCAAAACCTTCAACTTGTTGCAACAGCCATTATGACCTATGTGATAAACAACACGGCAAGGATTGTTTTTGACAATGCAGTGAAAAGTGACCCGTATTGGAGTGTTTGGGAAGCAAACCATCAGGCAGATCGCCAGTCTCACTGCATCGCTCTTGCAAATGCAACAACTGCTTTTAACGCTGCCAAAAGCTGCTTTTGCGGCGTCACGGATGCCAATTTGTACTGTCTTGGTCTCCTCAATGCGGCTACTCAGCAAGTCCTCTCATCCATAAACCTTAACTCTGAGATAATTTCGCGTTCTGTCAAGCGTCAGGTGTCAGAAAAGGTACCGTACGTACTGGACAAGAAGTGGCTGATGGAGCAGTATCAACGGAAAAAAGCATATAACTCCAGGAAAGAAGGCGCAAAGAAAAGAAACCATGCATGTGTGCAGGAATATAGTGCGAGCAGCCGCGAGTATCGAGAAGCTTTGAGGATTCTAAGGGCTCGTGGCACGTCTGCGGAAGATGCCCCGCCGCCTTATAGCGAAACAGACCCCAACGCCAGTTCAGGTTCAACTGAGGAGTTCTGTACGACAAATCTGGCTGAGTTTTTTGGGGATTTCGTCGATTCGTTCCAGAGTGGCTCAAATTCAGTCGACAATCAATGTCTAACGTGAGTGATCAGAGTTTTTTATCAAGAAAGTTGACTTTAGATGCCCTTGAAGTGCCAATTGCCAGTTCGATTATATTTTTGATGTTGTCGAACTAGATCTTCACATTAATGGAAAGGCGTGCTTAGAAGATGAAATAACAGAGAATGATAATGTTCAATTGGATATAGACGTTTGCGTTAGTATTCCAGGTAATCAATATAATTCCTTGTTTCTAGCTAATTTTTCAAGTATAGGCCTGGATCAAGTGCTTCAAGTATTTGGAATTGTAATATGATTCAGTTTTATTCAGTTTTCATCGCATCTTTTTGCCCAACGTTTTTGCTGACATTTTCATTTGTTTTGTTGAGGACGGTTTATGCCTTGATATTGAAATTACATTTTGGCCGGGGCGCGGAGTCCTTGAAATTGATCCTTCAATTAGTATCCTAGTTTGTAAGTGTCTTTGATATAATAATGTCTTAATCCATAAAGTAAAAATTTGCCCGCAGTGAATATAGACTTTAAGGTCTATATACAGATGTACTCCCCAAGTTGCCGGTATTGCGATGGCACTTATTGCGCAAAAACATACTGCTGTAAGTTTTTCGTATTTTAATTTCCTTTTAATTCCTGTGGTACAACCCAGATGCCCCGGTGCCATCGGCGTATTGCGATATCGTTATATATTTGAATTTGTGGCTTGTTTCGCCCACGCTTTTTTCGGTATCTATCAATGCTCCCTCTTGTGATCCTAGTAGCCCTGCCACAACTTGCCCTGCAAAACCGGCACCGCAAGGTTACGGCCCGTACAAGTCATATTACCCCAACTGGACAATTTATTCAAACAACTTGATTTCACCTGACACGGGCCTTTCACTTGATCAAATGTCTCATCTGATTTATGCGTTTATGACTGTTTCATATTCGTATGAGTTCGACTCATGGTAGGCCAGGATAAATGATTTGAATCTAAGCTTGGTGTTTACAGGTATCTGGACTCAACAGGATTGTGGGGCGATTTTATTTTGGTACCTACCAATGAATTAAGTCATGATTTTAACAACTTCCCGTTAGTGTGTAAACCAGGAAGATCCATCAGTATGTTTCGAAGATCCATCAAATTATTGCATGCCTATCCCTGTAAACATTCAATGCGCCCCGGGTTATGTATCGCTGGTTCCATATTTTGGATATAATCCTGGCGATGGCTGTCCAAAAGCTACCAGTGATCAATGTTTTAATGTAGGAGGTACAGAAGTTTTTATTGGAAAGTTTTTCATCATAGAAAAACTTGTGAAAATAAATACAGGTGACTACACTTCTCCAAGAACGCCTCCATGCAATATTCTCATTGGACATCCTGATACAAGCCCTCTGCCACAGGACAAGGATGGGAACTATTACATGTGCGGGGAATTCAACTACATTCTGAACGAAGTTGCTCAAAACTATCAGAATTTGCGAATGATACTTTCTATTGGTGGCTGGTACGACTCAAGTATGTGGTCAGTTGCAACAAATGATGCAAATTTGCCTGCCCTTGTTGCGTCCATTGCATCGTGGGTTAAATTTTTTGGGTGGGACGGAATTGATATTGATTGGGAATATCCTATGTGGGAACACGCCAACCAAACTATTCCAACTTCTGTTGCGCCTTTAGCAAATCCAAACATGGACACAAGTGGAAACTCCGACTCTGTCTTGGTGTGCGATACGGCCAACGAGGCGAAGTGTAATTATCCCCGCGCCAATGACGGAAAACAGTATGTAAATTTTCTACAACAACTTCGCGCCGCACTGGATCCTCTGCAACCGGCAAAGGAAGTGAGCATTGCAGCCCCCGCTGGTTCTGACAAGATTCAGCTGCTTAGCTCTTACTGGGTTGATATCTTTAACGCCGTTGATACAATCAACATGATGAGGTGAGTTCATTCTAAACATACCATTCTTACGTTTGTAAAGTTACGATCTGCACGGCTCTTGGGATGCAGTAACTGACCATCAGGCAGCTATCATTGATAACATGCCGAAAGAATTTGTATCTGGAGTTTCGTATGACATTGAAAGTGCGCTGGCCGCATACGCAGCAAGCGGTATAGACTCATCGCTTATGAAAAAAATTCTTCTTGGTCTTCCGTGGTATTCCCGACAGGTATTCTCCCAACTCTCAAAATGATCTTGTAGAAACCACTCATGATACATCGTTAGGAAACTAATCTAGCGCTAGAAGATGATTATTATTCTCACATAGATGGCGAAAGCATAGATTTCCATGAATATCCTTACTTATATAGTCCTAAAGGTACGATTCCTGCTCCAACTGCCATGGTAACTTACCGGGATATTGTGGAGGATTCATGTGAGTTGATTGGCTGTCCATTTTTTTTGTAAACTTCGTAAACAGCTTGGAATATGGCATGGGACCAGTATTCACAAGCGGCATATTATTTCAATTCTGGGCTTCAGTCTTTTGCTTCGGTTGACAGTCCATATGCGGCATACAACAAGGCGTGCTATGTCCATAACAAGACTTTGGTATTTGATGCATAACTTTTGATATCATATTATGAATTCATTTAATTTTGAAAAGGGCGGAATAATGACATGGATGATGGGGCAAGATTCGACAGATAATGAGCTTTTCAATGCATCTCGCGTTGGCCTGGATACCACAAGCTGCTTTGCAGCTCCAATTATCAAACCGTCATTTGCAACTGCTGAGCCAACTGTTCCAGTTTGCAACGTTGTGTCCGCAGACCAAAGTGATACTGGTAGATCTCAAAGCGATACTTCGAGTACTGCCCTTGATGAGATCAGCGCTGGATTCGCAGGAAACAGTGCCGTAGTTATGGCAGCGGCATGCACGTTGTGCCCTACCGGCAGTAATGTACCCATCTCTATTCTAGAGCAAACTACGGTAAACGTCCAAAATGGAGATTCTATGGTTGTCACGGCTGCAACCCTGAATTGCGCGAATTCTATATCAGCGGGGAGCCCCTCCCCAACCATCGCGCAGCTGCTAAGCTCCAGCGAGTTCGACTGCAGTGTTCAAGAACTGCATCGAGTCCTGATTGATGGGGGATTTACGGATATTGGATTTTCAAATCTGCAGAGTTATGTCCAGAATAACAGCCCGGCAACAATTCATGTTGCGGGTGTTGATCAACAGCATTTCTTTGACCAAGTTATCATTTCGCATATGGACAGAGGTACATACTCGTTTTGTCCGGGCAACCACTTAAGAGTTTGACAGATCACGTAAATGGAGTCATCAATATGCTGCAAAGCCCGGGAAGTTACAGTAGCACTCTCTTTAAAGCTGGGACGACTGAATTTAATTTGTAAGCCGTGGTACCTAATCCGAATTTCTGAATTGAAGTCCAAACAACAGAATCAATCCCAAATGCAAAACCAGCGATTCTTTAATGACTCTATTGAATCTACTATCCAGCCAGAATCACCTCCAAATCAATCCTGCGGAATATATGTCCCCAAACTCGCCGCGAAATCCTATTATATTGTCCGCTAACGTGTCCTTTCAGCTGAATTTCCTTGGCCCTAACCAAGAGTATCAACAGGCTTTGATTGACACATTGTGTAACTTCAACGCCAGTAATGCTAGCCACTCCCTTTCACATTGGAAGAATGCTTTATCAATTGTTCATGACGTTGGGTTGATTGTCAATGGGACCCGAGTTTCCTCAAGTCTATACACTGGAGATGCGGTTGGTGAAAACATGCTCTTCTATGCTGGAGTTGCGAATACAGCCGGATCAAGTGGAATTTCCGCTGTTGATGTTCTCAACAATTGTGAGTGAACTTTGTTCAACTTGTACCGTTGTGTGCTCACTGTTATAACAGATCCGTATGACTTTTTGAAAGCGCCTCACCATGCTTCGACTGTTTCTTTCTCTGCTGGGTTTAAACAATATGACGGGAATCTCACAGGTCTTACTGACAGCTCAAATCCAACTTCTTTGGGAAACCAGTTGAGTCAAGTGTTTGAATTGATCAACTCCTTTCCGAAAAATCACATAATATCGGGGGACTCTATTCAACCTAGTCTACAGTACATGGCGCAAGTGTTGGCAAGAAACAGAGGAATCGCATCATCAGATGTACTTGTCACCAACTTCTACTTCACAAACACACCATGTTTACAATACATTGACGGAGTTTGTAATCCAATTACGTCACAGCTCTTAAAAGCCGAAACGCGGCGAATCCTTCAAGGAAGTCCATCTAATCTCGCTTTTAACGTCTACGTCTTGTCTAACACCGGATACTTGACTCTGCCAATTGCAGTCCCTGCCGCAAAATACGGAGGTTCAACCCTCTCGACTTCGATGTATCCCAACACGGCACCAGTTTTTACAGGAGGCCTCCAAGACACGCTTCTGTTTTCCAACTGCCAAATGGATGGAAACGCAACATTCAATGAAATTGACTTCTTCGAAGACCCATCTGAAATAAATGCAAGCGCCCCAGATTGGTCGATCAATGGGTCTGCGATTTCTGCAAGGTCTGGTATTTACACTGGGTCTGTCATCACATTCAATGTTGGTTGGAGACAATTGGTCTTCAACAGTCTGACTTACACTTGTGAAAATGTGTCTTTGGCTGTTCCGTCTTATTCAACCAAACTTAACAATGGCTCGACAGTGTCATGCTTTCAGAATTACTACTGCTCAAATACAAGCACTACATCAGTTGTGTTGAGGTCGACATGTGCGATGACTCCAGCAGAATCAATTAATAGCTTGTCGTATGCGGAATTCGATGTTTACATTGCAGCATCGAACGTTGGATTCTTTGTACCAGACCAAACGTACGAAGTTTCGGGCACTATTGGCATCCAAGAAACAGGCGGCGCGATCGAAATTGACTCTCAGCGTCTCGTCGCGACCGTCGACAGTAGTTCTTTTACTTGTGCCGCTCAAAGCAAAAGCTACGCATTTTCCACCAATTCAACAGTTTCCTGCACGGCAAGCTTTATTTGTGTGCAGAGTTGATTGGGTAGTTGTTTTTTTGAATGATGGAGAAGTTTTTTGCTCAAAACCAAACCAAAATAATAAATATTAAAAAAAAAACAAAAACAAAACTGACACATCCAGACCAACCACCTTCAGTGGAGCTTGCAGACAAAGTTGAATATGAAGTGGACCAGGTTCTTGATTCAAAGCAAGTATGCAGGAAGAAAGATGAGGCAGGGCAAGTGCCTTGCCTGAGATTATGCATATGATCAGTTGCAACAGCAGCACAGTTGGGTTCATCAAACTGGGTACTGAATGCAGCTATGAAACTGTCAAACTGTCCAGAAGTAGATTGTTACATTTGACTAGTGGTGCAAACCAGGCTAAGGCTGGCCCTGCCAGGAGAGTTCTGATAAACAAAACCCAGAGATGATGATCACTAGTGAAGCAGGTCAAAGTTGAGGCAGACTTGGTTAATAAGTCTGCAGAATGATGCACAGTCACCATTTAATTTATCTGGAAGTGTGACATGTGGCTCAAGGGTATGTGCTGTGGGGTTATGATTTTGCAGGGTTGGAGCAGCCTGCAGCTGTGCCATTGTTTGATGCAACATCTGGTTTTCCATCTGGAGTTGTTGGTGCATGGTGATGACCTGTGGCAGATCTGTTGATGACATAGGTGCTATCTGTGTTTTGGGGTGGGAGGTTGATCTTGATCCTGATCTGTAAACAAGTGGATATTGGGGCAGGATCCTGATCTGGAAATGAGTAGATCCAAGGCACTGCATGCAACCTTGTGGATAAATAAAACTGTCAGGCACAGGGACAGGCAGATCAGGTGATCAGCACAGTGTGCAGAGAAGTGGAAACGAGCAGGGGTTTATTGGCAGTTGTTTCATCCAAGAAAAAAGGAAAATGCACAGAAGTGGCAAAATGGACAGCAACTGCACAATGTGTTGCTGTTATGTGACCCGAAATGTGTCACCACCAACATGCCATTCATGACACCTGCTGCATATTGGATTCACTTCAAGCTTTTCACTGTCATTCTGGATCATGTGTTTATTTCCCACAGTTTTCCACAGCACAGTGGAATAAAAGGTAAGGTAAATAAAATTGCTCTGTGTTCTCTTTGTGGAGAATATTCCAATATGTGGGGTTTCCTGTTTGGAAAAATTGTGCCAAGCTTCCACTATGGTGTGTTTTTGTCGTTTATGTCAAATTGGATGATTTTGGGAACACACATCAGTTACTTCTTGCATTGCAGATTATTTATACAGAATCTCCAGCATTGGGATTGCATTTGAACTTACAAAAGTCAGAAGTCTTATTATCAAAAGAAATTTCGCAAATGGAATCCGAAGACGATTGTCAGTCTACAGATGCGGCAACGGTAAACGCGGAGAGCGCGGCCACAGGCGCGAAGTGCGGCGCGCCAGACACCGTGGTGGTTCAACCGCCCGCGTTCGGGCCCTTCGCGACAACGCAGCCGCCACCCGTCCCGCTCCAGCCTGAGACTGCCCAGCGGCGGCGCCCGCGGGTAGTATACCGCCCCATGAACTGCTGCGGGTCATGCTTCGCGGCCTGCCCGCCGTGCTGGGTGTGTGGCGGTTGCCTTATGTTTGTTTCGGGCACTCAGGATCAGCGCTGGCCTTTGAAGACGTGGTGTCTGCTTCCATGGCTCTTCTTAGCTGCGTGCGTGTGCTGGCCGTGCACAGCCTGCGATGCACAGTCTGCACCGTTTCATGTGGCGAGATGATGCTGCGAGCGCTGGATGGGGGCGTGGCAGCGGCGGACAAATGCTGACGGGTGGAGCCAGGAGGAGTCGAAGGAGCCAGGAGGAGCCGCCCAACAAACTCAAAGATGCAACGATGCTCACACGCGATGGGCACAAATGCTATTGATCTGCCTTGGCGCGCTTGCGGCGGGCGGGGCCGTCGCGGCCACCGTGGTATCGACGCCGCCCACGACGCGATGTGGCTCGAGCTTTGCGGCGGCGGACGCGGCGTGCGGAGTGCCGTGCACTTCCAACACCGCGTGCTCGTCCGGCCAGACCTGTTACGCGAGCCTCAATCCGTATCCCTGCCTGTCGTTCGCTACGCGGTGCGGCGCGAGCTGGGCAGATGCCAACGCGAATTGCGGCACCGTGTGTCCCGGCGGTGTCGACTCGGAGTGCCCGACAGGCCAGTCGTGCTACGCGGCGCTGTCCACCGTCCCATGCATCCCCAACCTCAACACCCAGCGCTGCGGCACCTCCTACGCCCAAGCCGCAGCCGTGTGCGGCTCCATCTGTCCAAACGGCGTTAACAGCGATTGTCCCTCTGGACAGGCCTGCTACACGGCCTTGGACTACTCTCCCTGGTAATTGGCTCAGCGGTAACTGCTTGATTGTTCTGAATCGTTTTTGCTGCAGCAACAACTATTCCCTTCGCTGTGGATCGACTTACACCGCTGCCGCTGCCACTTGCGGAACCCTTTGCCCGAGCGCCACGAATTTTGAATGCCCGTCCGGTCAATCCTGCTTTTCTGGATTGGACGCTTCACCATGGTGCGGTGGCACTAATCCTAAATCTTATGACCATGGTTTTGTTAAGTTCGACGGCATCAACAACTGCAACTACTAAGACGATGACGACAACAACTTCGACGACGACGACGACGAAGACGACGACTACGACGACTACGAGTACGACGACTACGACGACTACGAGTACGACTACGACCACGACTACTACGAGTACGACTACGAGTACGACTACTACTACTACTACTACTACTACTACTACTACTACTGCTACTACGACTCCGTTGACAAAGAGCCTTTCTACAACGTCAGCAAATTCAATAACATCAAAACCAGCAACCATCACCACTTCAACATCAATTGCTTCTACCACATCGACCGTGTCCAATGTTTCCGCATCTTCAAATTCAGCTTCAACTTCTAGCGCGAGGCTGGTAACTTCCACTTCTGCTTCCACAACACTAACAGCTAGCGCGCAAGCAACATTCACAATCTTCAACACCTCAACAACCGATTCTTTTACAGCTGGATGTGCAAAAAGTTTGCTAGCTTCTATTGCATGTGATCCAACCCTGTTCTGGTTAACAAACGGAACGGTCAACAGCTCTTTATTGGGCAGCTATTGCCCGGCCAATAGTGCCTGTCACAAGTCTATGGTATCGTATGTGTCTAACTCTGTATCTAGTTGCATCAATGAAACTGCAACAAACAAGACCAACATAGATTCACTGTTAGCCTTTTTAGAGCGAAGATACTTTTTGGCTTGTACTACTTCAGAAAGTGGCTCTTCATGTTTGAATGATGTTACTGTCGCGAAAGCCAGCGGGCTGTCTGACGATCCGAGGTTTCAATGCTCCGCATGCAATATTGCTTACAACTGGATTTTCAGTTTCTTGTACTCATATGCTTCCCAAGTGTATAGCTCGCTTATTTACACTTGCTCTGCTTCCGTCGTTGCAAACGTTACAAATTCGCTGGCATTTTCTGGAATTATAGATCTCAACCAGATGCCGCTTGCTGCGTGCAATTCCTCTAATGGATACCCAGAAACACCAGCATTACAGGTAAACTAGTAATTTTTGGTTATCTATATTAATCGCGACGTCACTGGGGGGTGTTGGTTAATTACTCGCAATAGAACGCCACCGCTCCATGCGATAGTAAATATTACATCAATGGGACCAAGAGTGCTTTTTGCAGTTCCTACGGGCAATTCATCGACGAAGACGTTTCGAACTGCACGGCTGCGGTTACCTGCCCGGCTGGAAGCCCCTTACGGTATCCTGTCAATGGAACTGGCGGTGTGTTTGCCACATTTCCTTGCCCGGGGCAAGGATCAGTTGGCAGTGTTACTGCGTACTGTCAAACTAACGGGCAATGGTCTCTGACTTCATCCAGTTGCAAGCCGCAAACATGTCTCGCTGATGCAAGAGGATTCCCGGAAACCGTGATATTCTACAACTCCACTGTAGTATGCGCCACAGATCCGTCGATGGGAAACATCACGGCTACTTGCCTGCCAAACATACTTGCCAATAACGTTACTGCACCAAATGGTGTTTGGGAAGTATTGAATGGCTCCTGTTAGCTCTTTCTTTTTTGCCATTTATTTAGCCACTGCTACGTCTTTGAGCATGTCTTTTCTTTGGTTGTTTTGGTTGCTGAAAGGGATGAAAAAAGTAAAGGTAGATGACTTTCCATTGACGTTTTTGTTTGGCATACTAGCTCCATTGAATGAGTACTACAGCGTGAATTGAATTCATCAGATAAGAATTCTGTGCAGCCGCTCCTAATATCACGTTTCGGAGTTTCAACCAAAGCACCAGGCTAGTAACCATTCCATTATCCTTCGCGACATGTGCGTGAGCTTGTTCTGCCTTGGAAACTCTACTGTTTGGGCTTTGGTGCCCGCTCTATCACCGAAGTGGCGGCAACACAGCCGCCTGTCGTGCCGCATGATGCTCGGCGGCGCCACGAGTTTCCGACTGCCGCACGAACCGCTTTGCGATATTCTTTGCGATATTCTGAGAGATCGACAGGCCGCGCTGCAGCGGGCATATTGGTAACGTTCTGTTCGCCAAGTGGTCCGATAAATTTGGAGGAGCTGGCTCCTTCAGCTCCTTCCGAGAAAACGATGACACGGAGAACAGTCAGCGCTCATTTCTTGGAAACAGCATGTTGGGGCGCTTGGTCGCAGCCATTTTACTGGCCGCGGCAGCGGTCGCACAATACTGTGAGTTAATGCTGTGAGCTGTCGCAATACCAACAACCAGAACGCAACAGGTACTGTCTACACAATCCAGGGCGGGGACACATGCGACTTGATTGCTGATGCCTACAACATCAACCCCACGACGCTTTTGTACACATCCTACAACTCGAACTTGAATTGCGCTGATCTCATCCCTGGCGACCAAATCTGCGTTTCGTCGGTAAATCAAATCATTTGCACGGAGCACGCTTGCTAATGATTAATTCTGAAGGGCGGATTTCCACCGCCCCCTGCCGCGCCCGCGAGTGGCAACTGCATTTATCTCAACGTGACTGAGGGTGACACGTGCCTGACTATTGCTGCGCGCTGTCCCACGCCGCTCTATCAAGAACAGCTCGCAGTGGCCAATCCTGGGCTGGACTGCAGGTATTGACTGTTGTCCCTTTCGTGTTTCCTCACACCAATAAAACTGCAGCACATTGCAGCCATTCAATCGCATATGCTGCACCCTCGGAACCCTGAAAAGCTGGGCGCCGTCAGAGCTGTCGAACGGAAACTGCGCCCCGTACACTGTGCAACCGAACGACTACTGTGCTCTCATTGCCGCTGAATTCGACATCACCGTTGCTGAAATCGAGGCGTGGAACGTCAATTCTTTCCACTGGCACGGCTGTGCTAATTTAGATGTCAATCAAACCATGTGCCTGTCTCCGGGAAACCCGCCCCCGCCAATAATTGACCCCAATGCCGAGTGTGGTATTATCTCTCCGTCGGGAGCTTCTTGCCCACTGAATGTGTGCTGTTCTCCGTATGGTTACTGTGGTCTATCCGCGGAATTTTGCAATCCTGATGCGGCTGGAGATGCCTGCCTGTCAAATTGTGGCTTGCCAATCCTCGAAACTAATTCGGGAACTTTAATGACACGAGCCGTCGGCTATTACGCGTTGTGGTCTAGCCAACAAACAGGAAGTTGCTTCGTTAGCCCGTATTCGATCCCACTCACAGATAGTAGCTCTCGAAGTATTTACTCACACATAAATCTGGCATTTGCCGTGATCGACAGCAACTTTCAGTTAACTTGGAACAATGACGCAGACGCTCAATCTGCATTAACAATGATCAGCTATGTTCGAAGCTATTCGCCAAACACAAAGATTCTTGTTTCGGTAGGCGGATGGGACTTTTCCGAGGATACTAGCACAAGAGCACTTTTTAGTGAAGTTATCGCGACAGATGCGTCGCGAATGCTCTTTGCAAACTCCGTCATCCAATTTCTCAATCAAAATAATCTTGATGGAATTGATATTGACTTTGAATATCCGGCTGCAATTGAACGTGGAGGGCCGCCTTCTGACACCGCAAACTTGCTGTATCTTATGGCTGACCTTCGGATACTCATACCAGAAAAAGTCCTGAGTATTGCAGCGCCAGCTGGATATTGGTTCCTAAAAGGCTTCAGTATTCTGGACATGTCTTTATTTGGTAATCATGTAGTTCTAATCTTTTCTTTTTGGAATTTGGGGGTGAAAATAATACTTTTATACATAACAGTGAATTACATCAATGTGATGACTTACGACTACCACGGACCATGGGACATAACCCTCGGGTTGAATGATACCGCAAACCCGCAAACCGGGTATGAGGACATTGTTAACACAATTTTGCTCTTTGAGAAAGCCGGTGTTGACCCAAGCAAACTAAACATTGGACTTGGCTGGTACGGACGAACTTACGGCATTGCCGGCACTTGCTCAGGGTATGGCTGCCAAGTGACTGGTGGCGGTATTCCAGGCACATGCTCGCAGGCCTCCGGTGTTCTGAGCAACGATGAAATCCAAGCGCTGATATCCGCAAATAACATTGTGCCAACGTATGATTCTGGTTCCGAGACTTACTATTTCATCTATGAAAATGAGATTGTCACGATGGACAAAAGTGACACGTACACAAATAAGATTTTGCTGGCTCAGAACGCTGGATGGGGCGGTTATCAAGTGTGGTCCATTGACCAGCAAACAACTGTCTCATTCACGCAACCGAAGAACTCATTTAACAAGCAACTTGCAATTGCTGACTTCAACGGTCAAACGTGCAATGGAAACGTCAATAACTGCGTTCTGCCAATCAATCGATTGTCAATGGTTGGGGCACACAATGCGCAAAGTGTCAACTCTAATTGCCAGGAAAACTACTGGTACTGTTTTTTGTGTTTGGACCTCTGTTGCTTGACTTGCGCCGGCATTCCTCACTGCAGTGTAATTATTTTAGTTATGGAAATTTATTTATTTACTTCCTTTTAAATAGTATGACAATCAAGATACGTCCGCATCCGGATTGCTATCCGAAGGAACACGCTTTTTGGGTTTTGAGGTTTGTGGACCATACCCAACAGTAGATAATGGTCCCGTGATTCGGGGTTGCCATGGTCAATCAGGTTTTGGATATGCGTACAGCGATACCATGGATGACATATTCCGTGACGTGAGTGGTTTTGGAAATATTGCTAATATCCCTTCTTAAAAAAAAATTGCAACTTAGATTGCCTCCTGGGTCAACGACAATCCAAATGATTTCGTCGTGATTTGGATGTCCAACATTAATTCAGCCAATGGTGTTGATGTCGATCAATCTATGGCGGACATGGCTTTTCAGTACTTCTATTCTACGTATTTGCCAAACACGGTTCCAGGAATGACACTTACTCCTGGAGTCACGAGCTTCAGTCAACCATACGAGTTCTATCTCGGTCATATTCTTAAAATGAAATACAATGTTATGTTTGTGGGAAGTGGCGGAACATGGCCAAAAATGAAGAGTCTTGGATTTCTTCACGAGGTATTTTTTTTTTTCTGATATTTATTTTTCCAGATTCGATTTCAAAGTTTGATGTTATTGTTTAGCTCTCAGATATTGCCATAAACACATACAGCTACACTGCAAACAACTACCAAGATAACTGGATTGATGGAATGGTGGCAAGTATTGACTCCAAATGCGCGTCAGATGCCACCAAGCCACTGTTTTTGCAAGCTCAAGAGACTACAGACCTCGAAGCAACTATATTTGCCCAATGTAATTACAATCTTCAAAGCTATGCCGATCCTTACTATCCACTTATGTACTCTCTGTGTACTTGGCCACAGTGCTCGTCGGGAAATTGTCCCCGAGTCTGGGCAACTTTGAAGGATTATGTGCACAGTTCTGACGGGATTTTTGGCCTGGTCTCGCAAGGCCAAAATAATCTTGCTTTGAATGTTAACAATCAGACGTTGAATGTTATTACCAACATTGTTGTGTAATAGTCGTACTAAAATAAAGATGCTCCTTGGTCTAGTTTTATTTTTCTGTTTGAAGCGGTAATCCGTGTCGAGTATTTAGTTCCAATGGACAGCTTACAGAAAAGTACGTTCTTTATTGCGTTTCTCCATCTCTGTTCACTAATAAGCGTCCACGTTTTGTGCTCCTCTCAAACCAACGTGTCATTCGAATTTCTTCACTTCGTCTCACGAAATGCGCCCGCTCATGGAATATTTTGGAACACTGGTTTCGCTAAATTTCTGATGTAAAACATGGAACTTGTCAACAAGAATCCCTTCGAGGCCACACGTCAGCACAAATCCATTGCTGAGATTGATGGTAAGTGATTTTTGGTGTGCATCACTCTGGTCAGTTCGTTCCCCTGACCTTCTCTGCCTCCCTCTCCCTGTTCTTGCTTGTTCAAGTATTGCTGTCTTCAACTGCACATCTTATGCCTGTGTGTTCAAAAACAGGAGGGCATTAAAGTGGAGTTTTACCCATTGGTCCTGCATAGTTTTTATTTATTGCACATGTGATAGAAAAAATATGTTTTTATTCTTTCCATTCACCACTTCACAAGATCTAAACAGCTCAACTAACTTATCCAGCATTGCACAAACTTTCTTACCTAACCTATAGTATGTTTGCCAGATATGTATCCAGTGGATATCCAGGATCCTATCTGGCAAGTTTTTTTTTGTATCCTATCCAGCACTGCTGGATTTAGCCACATTTAGCCAGATAATCTGGCAAGTATCTGGCATTCATTTAGCAAATTGTTTTTTGTTCCACTTTTTGCTTCTGAGTCTTCAACAAAAAACAACTATAATTCGAAAATAATTATTCACATCCAGATTCTTTCAATAAATGAAATAATTCAGCAGAAAACTGTTTAAAAAAATAAATAAACAAGTGCCAGATCAGGATCTGGATGCTCTGCATCCAGGGGCCTAACCCTCAGGATACAAAAAAATTTTGCTGGATAGGATCCTGGATATCTGCCAGATAAGTACCTGGCAATCATACTATAGATTGCAGTACAAATTGCACAAGAGGTACTTTTATTGTGTGTGTGCAATAATTCACTTGATGCATTTGCCAATGCTGCTTTGACCTGAAAACAGGAAGTGTGTAAGGATTCCATGATTTGTGAGTGGAAACTTGGCACAATTTTTCCAAACAGGAAACCTCACATGTTGGAATATTCTCCACAAAGAGAACACAGAGCAATTTTATTTACCCCACTTTTATTCCACTGTGCTACATGATCCAGAATGACAGTGACAAGTACACATTAGTCCAGCAAGAGAAGGAAGGCAAGAACTTATCACTTTGGATGTGCAGCATAATGTACAGCATAATGTATGGTTACCAAAGATATTCATGGGGTGAGGACAAAAGTAACAGTTGTGTGCACCAGAGAAGAGTTGCATTATTAAGCAGAATTTTAATCTGCCTAGTTCAAGGAGTAAGCTTGCAAGGATTACCATTTTTTTAATTCTTATTTTCAGTATGGCCTCACTTTCAATTTTTTCAGCTTCCTGGTGGTGTTTTGCTTCAAGCAGTAGATTGTTCTGATTACAAACTGCCACTGCAACACTGTGGTTGAAATTTAGCAATATGTTGAGCAATCTGGTGAATTTGCATCCTAATTATGGTATTATGTTTATGGAATACTCTTAGCAGAGCACACAAAATTGTTAGCAAGAAACTGTGCTAAGTTCAGAACGCATGTTGTGCGCTTTGTGTGGGGTTCTTATCTGTGCTGCAAACCTGTACATGTGGCACACAGTCAAAAACAGGGACATTGTTCCAATTATTTGCTTGCCAGAGTATGGTAGGTAAAATGTTGTGTTTAGGGGTATTCAGATGGGGAATTCAGGATGTACAGCGCAAACGGGATGCGCTTGGCTTTTTTTTTTCCTTTTCACAGTTTTGGGTTTGGGACCGAATTTGCACAAAATATCTTGTTTGCCGTTACCGTGAACAAGGAAGCTTTCAATGCATGAAGTGACATTTCAATATATCCAAATGAAAACAGGTTTTGCCAATGGTCTCTATCATATTAAAGATTGACCGAGTGAAAAAAGAACAGAGCCCGACGAGCCGGGCGACTGGCAAGGCCGTTGGAGAAGTATGTCACAGGGTCCAGAATAAAGAGTCAAGGAGATGCAGGCGATCGAAATCGGGACCGCGACACGCCGTTCTTCGATGCCTGGCAAGTATTTCACGACGACGCTGCGGGATCGGCCAGGGCACAGAGAGTGGGGACAGCGGGGACGGGGACAGGAAAGGGGCACAGCTACTCACTTGGCGAGGGCGTCGAGGCGTACAAACATGACGCCGCAGACGCAGAGGTGCTGCTTGCCATAGTGCTTGCGCGCGTGCCGAAGCAGGTTCTTCTGCAGCACGACCGCGCCGCACAGGACGCATCTGCCAGTCTTCTTCACGTCAACGGGGCCGGCGTCGCTCGCGGCAACACGGGCGGTGGCCGTGGCACCGGCACTGGCACTGGCACTGGCCGTAGCACTGGCAGTGGCACTGGTAGTGGCACTGGCACTGGCACTGGTACTGGCACTGGTACTGGCACTGGCACTGGCACTGGCACTGGCGTCGGCGCTGGCGCTGGCACCGGCGTGTAGCCACGCGTCCTCGGATCGATGGTGCGCAATCATATGCTCGGGCTCCGAACCGCGGATTTTTTTGCACAGCCAAGAACCAATTTCCACTGAACGGAGATCACGCATATCAACAAGCAACGCCAGCAACCCTAACCCAGGCGAAGTCTATTCTTCCTGGCGCTTCTCGCGGCGGCGAGAACAAGCTTGTCGACGAGGCTCTAGAAAGCAGCAATACAGATGACATCATCGCCCTCAATGCTGCAGAACAAGTGAAATCCAAGCTCAAGGTGCATCCGTATTTTACTTGGCGTAACTCAAATTTTTTTTTCTTCGATGCGGATGAAAATCATTTCTGCTCACCTGTCTCTTGGTATTGTTCGAGTCATCCCTGCCTCTTCCCAAAACCAATCATACTCATTCTAATGGAACACGCCACACAATGTCAAGCAGATGACTCACTCCGAAACAAAGCTTGTCGCTGCGTGGGCTTCTAAAGGCGAGAATGACAACTCAGGATAAGGGGATAAAGCCACAATTATTATCAAGAACAAGATCTGGGACAGGATCAGGATCAGAATTAAGAATAGGAGTGAGACAAGGAGTAGGGCGAGGACCAACATTACGCCAAGTGATAGCGCCACAAACGGAGACAGGAACAGAACCACACTTAAGAATGGAGCCAGAATTAGACACATACGCAACAGAGCCACAAGAATCGGGATCAGGCCAGAATAACGAATAGAATCAGGATAGGCTAAGAACACAGTTAGGGACAGAAACAAGAACAGGCCAGGATCAGGATAAGATTAAGGATTAAGACCAACAATGAGGCATAAAAGATAGGGTTAAGATTTGAACGTGAACAACAACTTAGACCGGTCTATGAAAACCGTAACAAGAAAGATAGAAACAAGCGCCCTATTCCGGTCTGTACTGGAGTACCAGGTCTCGGGAA
>JADHYT010000291.1:0-28454 GCA_027604725.1 Entophlyctis luteolus
TTTTTTTTTTTGTCTTTTTTCTTTACTGAAATCCATCAATGTGAAGGCAACATAGAGAAGAAGGCTCTATTTTCTCTTGATTGCAAGCTTTCTGGGACAAATTTCTGGTCTGATGTGGGGTCGCTTGAATTCGAAACGCCAGAAGGAGTTTATAGTGGGATGCTGAAGGGAACACTCGAAGATTACTTGATCAAGTCATTGACGTTGACGTTTCTGGAATTTGATAAGAGTTGATTTTATTTTTTTTTTCTTCGTTGCGCAATAAAAGAAAAAACTCCTTGTACTTGAAGAGGTCAAGCTGATATTATTTATGTTTTTAATTTTTAATTTTTTTTTTTTTTTTTTTTCTTTGATGATAAAATTTGAAATTCCGTCAAACTTCCAACGCAATTTATAGAATCAATTTATTTCACACACCAGAGGAAGGCAGTTCAATCAGACTTCCACGTCCATCCTTCGCACTCCCTGCAATCGCCATGCACTTTGCATTCGGGAACATGGTCAGCAACATTCAGTATTTCGGTGATCACGCGGTCAATGCTGTGGTATCTCATGTCCAAATCAGACCCCAGCTGGTCGTACACGCACATCTTGCCCGAATGGCATTTTGTCTCCAGCGCATATGCCACGAGCCAGCACAGGCTTGTGCCGGATATGCATTCGCCCACGTAGATCGGGTCCTTGAGGTTGCCAAAGTGGTAAATTTCAAGCGTCTCCAAAAAGGATTCGTAGTCCGATATAATACGATGCGTCGGGTTCGCGGATGCCGCAGCATCAGCAGCGGCAGCAGCAGCGTCGCCAAGAAGAAACGCGTTCTGGTGGTGGCCACGGTTTGAGGCTGGGGCTGAGGCATCACGTGCTTTTCCCTCACGACGACGAGGAGGAGGCGGAGGCGAATGAGTCGACGAGTCGTTGGAGCTTGGCGGCAGATCTGGAATCAGGCCGATGCGCGACGCGTACAGAAAATCCCCCGGCGCCTCGTACGCAAACACGGGCAGGTCGTGGGTCAGCCCCACCAGGCTCGCCAGCGCGCCACCCAGGCTGTGGCCCGTCAGCCAAATGGTGCTTGACGGCGGATACCACAGGCTGACGGCCGAATATATTGTGTTTGCCAGGTTGAAATACGAGTTGGAGAACGACGCCGCCGAGTGCAGACACGTCATGTCGCAGGTCGAAGTCGACGAATCCGCGCACTCGCATACCGGGCTCCACGAAGAGCTCACCTACCACCAACCGAATGAATCAGCATGTTAAACAATACGCGCCGCTCAGACGCACACACACACACACACACCTTTCCACAGCAGCACGAAAACATTAGATTGTCATTGAATTTATCGCGCGGCGCAGTGGGTCCGCCGCCAACGATTGGTACGGACAATGAAGTGCCCTTCAAAGCAATCACCAAAAGATCCTTGGTGTCGTCCACAAAAACATATCCTCTGATGCCGTCGCTCTGCCAGCCAAATCTGTCGGACAAGTTGTACGGCGGAATATCGACCCATCCGCTTCCACCAGGCTCTGAATACGGGATGCTTCGTGTCATTTGAAAAGAAAATAAAACAACGGAATTGCACCTGAGTACGAATTCGACGTCATTTGCGCAAGAACGCGGACAGTAAGCGGGTCCGATGCGTTGGGCAGCAGCATGTCCTTCTCGAAGATGTCCGCAGACTGCGTCCACTGGCTCCAGCCGGGCACGGCGCCCGGCACGGCGTCCACCTCGTACACGCGCGAGTTTTCGAACGCCTCCGCGTTTTGCGTGAGATCGCGCACGCGCAGGAACGTGTCGCTGGGCCGCGCGAGGAACCGCGACGGCGCCTGCAGCGCCGCCAGCCGCGCGGAGTACTCTGGATCCCGCCACACGCCGCCGCCGCCGCCGCCGCTGTCGTCGCTCGAAGACTGCGCTCGCGCTCCGCCATCCGCCGCCACCGCGGCGCCCGCGTGGAACTCCTGCGCCAGCCGCAGTCGGACTCTGCGCGCGCCGCCACCCAACGAATGAGCGCCTGCTGCATCCGGCGCCGGACGCGGCGCGCCGTGCAGAACGAACGCGTCGGCGGAGGTCACCAGAAGCATCAGCAGCAGCAGCAGCAGCAGCAGCGGCTGCGCCGCCGCTGCGAGCGGAGAGGTGCGCATCATTTCAGATTGATTTCCAAGGTTTAAGAAACGCTCCCCCACCCTCGTTTCAAGTTGTTTTTGTATCCGGACATCGCGCTTCGTTGTTGGGCAGATGAGCACTGCAGTGACCGAGCAATGCGTGCGTGCGGTGGTTGGCACAAGGAGATAGACAACAAAACAACTGAAACCTTTTAATTCAAATGCACGCGTAATCAAACCCTCGCGGGATAATATCCACCGCGAAAACGGCAATTCCAAAGTAGAGAATAATGTCAATGACCATGGCGTTCGTGAATCTAGGGATCACGTGTGCTGGGCGCGGCTTCTTTGAAACTGAGTCGTCTTCTTCCTCGATAATTGAAGCTGCAGAATTTTCGCCTCGCTGTCGTGCCTCCACATTGTTGTTGGGCAGCGTCTTGCGGAGGAGCCATACGAGAAACTTCTTCGACACTTTGCGGAACAAGAAAATCACCAATGATCCCAAAACAACTCGCAGGATCATGGTCCACGCAAGACGCAGCATCCAAACCATTGATTCTGCGGTTGCGTCAGTTAGCTGAACGCTCGTGGTTTTGAAATAAGAAGACGGGCAAGACGACTTGCTCGGATCAAAGTTTTGTGCGTCGGCAGCAACAGATCCAAACTTCCTCCAATACCCATAGATCATCCCAGCGAAGACGGATATAAATGCAACGGAGTCTTCAAAGCACGGGCACGGTCCCGTCGGATTTGGGTGACAATGCAGCAACGTCGGGACAACGAGGCAAGCCAGAATAACCACAAAGAAGCCGCTAATGCTGCTATTCAAATCTCCAAGAACGGCGCCGTACACGCTGCTGTCACCAATCAGCATCGCATGCATAAAGGGAAACCAAGAAACCCATGTGCCGGCAATTATTCCGCCGATTACCCAACCGCCGATAACATCCATGAAACTGTGCATTCCGACAACCAAGCGAGAGATTCCCATAATCAGCGGATAGAGCAAAGGAACAAGCGAGTTGTTTGCGACGCATAGTACGATAGCAACAGAGGTGGCATTGGCCGAATGAGTTGACGGAAAGCCGTACTCAAGCGAGGTTTGCGAGCAAGCCTTCGAACGGCGCACCACGCCCTTCGACACAAACGGGCGCGGCAGACACAGCAAGTCCTTGACAACGGCGCACAGACAGACGCCGAGGGCGAGAACGGCGACGAGCGACAGGGCGAGGGGCTTCATGTCGGCAGCCGGCGACGCCGGCACGGGCGAGAAG
The DNA here is from genome assembly GCA_027604725.1 of Entophlyctis luteolus. Taxonomy (NCBI): domain Eukaryota; kingdom Fungi; phylum Chytridiomycota; class Chytridiomycetes; order Chytridiales; family Chytriomycetaceae; genus Entophlyctis; species Entophlyctis luteolus. The sequence continues at coordinate 3,372 of JADHYT010000291.1, forward strand.
AAGAGCGGCGGCAGCACGAGCAGGAAGAAGCTGTGCGTGCCGAGCACGGCGAGGGCGTCCGCGGCGTCCGCGGCCCAGGCGGGCACCGCGCGCTGCAGCCGCGCAAGCTGCACGCTCTGCCGTGCAACGTGCCCGCAAAGCTGCGCGCGCAGATGGCGCAGCATCGGCCGCGGCGCCCGTGCGCTGAAGGCTTCCGGCGACATTGTCAACTTGACGTTGATTAAACTGGTTCGATTCGATGACAAATCATGCTCTGTCTGATCTTTGCCCTGACACCGCGCCGGTCGCGTTCACCCCAGGCCACGCCCACTCTGCAGCGGACGTCCACCCCGAGTGTTGAGATCAATATTTAGCACGTACAGGCTTCAAGCCTCAATTCACAAGAAGGCCGTCGAAGGAGAGACACAGTTGTTCGAAAATGGAACTGTTGCCTAAGTCGACACATAGCTGGTACTTCGGTTTCATGGCCCTAGCTACCGCATCCATCGGAAAAAGTTTTGCAGCATTGGCCGAAAAGCTGATAAAGTTCCCATCACTAACCACATTTCGAATGTGGAGAAATCTGAAATGTATTGCGGTGTGGGCGATCAGATGGTGCAATCGCAATTTCGAAGCCCAACCGCGATTGCGCAATTCGGAGTATAAAACCCGGCACATTTTTGTTCATCCAACACCAAACAGAAACATGTCTCTGAACCCTGACAACAAGGAATACCGGTATTAGTTGGCATGATTACAGATCTGCGGAGCCTAACTGTATGTTGTCGGTAGATTCGAGACCCTGCAGTTGCACGCAGGCGCTTCCCCGGACTCCGCCACCAACGCGCGTGCCGTCCCAATTTACGCCACGACATCGTACACTTTCAACAACGCCGATCATGGCGCAAAGCTATTCGCGCTGCAAGAGTTTGGAAACATCTACACGCGTATCATGAACCCGACTACGGACGTTTTCGAGAAGCGCATTGCCGCTCTCGAAGGAGGAGTGGCCGCGGTGGCGACGTCCTCCGGACAGGCCGCACAGTTTTTGGCTATTGCAAACATCGCCGAAAGTGGCGACAACATCATCTCTACCTCGTACTTGTACGGCGGTACCTACAACCAGTTCAAAGTTGCCCTTCCGCGTCTCGGTATCACTGTCAAGTTTGTTGACGGCGACAAGCCCGAGGACTTCATCCCGTTGATTGATGAAAAGACTAAGGTTTCCGTTTGAACACCTGATTGTGAACCTAAAATTTTCATTCCTAAAATTTTTAGGCAATATACGTCGAGTCCATTGGCAACCCGCGCCATAACGTACCGGACTTTGAAGCGATCGCAAAAGTAGCCCATGATCACGGCATTCCCCTGATTGTGGATAACACCTTCGGCATCGGTGGGTACCTCGTGCGGCCCATCGAGCACGGCGCGGACATCGTCGTCGCCTCCGCTACAAAATGGATCGGCGGCCACGGCAACACGATTGGCGGTGTCGTCATTGATGCTGGCACCTTCCCGTGGAACAACGGGAAATTCCCTGTATTCACCGAGCCCTCTCCCGGGTATCACGGCCTGCGCTTCTGGGACGTCTTTGGCCCCGACGGCCCGTTCAAGACGAACCTCGCGTTCGGTATCCGTCTGCGCGTCGAACAGTTGCGCGATTTTGGCGCGTCCCAGAACCCCTTCGGAAGCTTCCTGCTTTTGCAAGGCCTCGAGACGCTGTCGCTGCGTGCTGAGAGACACAACGCCAACGCATTGGCCCTTGCGCGCTGGCTGGAAACACGCGACGAGGTTTCGTGGGTCAGCTATGCTGGTCTTGAGTCCCACCCGAGCCACGAGCTTGCAAAGAAGTACTTGAAGAACGGCGGATTCGGTGGCGTCCTCACATGTGAGTCCTTTTGGTTTATATCACTTCGCAAGCTAAAAGGAATGGTACTCAAGTTGGCGTAAAGGGAGGTGTTGAAAACGGCCGTAAATTTGTCGAGTCGGTCCAGCTGGCATCTCATCTTGCAAACGTCGGCGATGCCAGGACTTTGGTCATCCACCCGTCGTCCACGACACATCAGCAGTTGTCAGCCGCCGAGCAGGAATCAACAGGCGTTTCCACTGATCTCGTTAGAGTGAGTGTTGGGATCGAGCACATTGAGGATATCAAAGCAGATTTCGCACAAGCTTTGCAGAAGGCCATCGCTTGATGTCTTTGCAGAACTGCTTTTGCTCATTTTCTTTTGTGTTGTGAAATAAAAAGAATTGAACAGAAATTAACAAGTCTCGCCAAAACCGAACGTATAACAATTTTTGAAAAAGAAATTGAAAATATTTTATAAATTGTCTCAAGAATGTGATTAAGCTTTACCTTCAAGGTAAACCATTCCACTAAGAATCAAACACAGAGAAATTCATCAAATCGCCTGTGAAAAATTTTTCGCTCCCCTTGGAATCCAATTTGTTTATGTTTTTTTATTTGAGAACTAGATGAAACAAACTATAATCAGCAGAGAACGCGACCAATTTTGCTCTAGAGATACTGTGCCAGCTTGATGTCGATGCAAAAAGAACCAAGAAGGTCGGTCGAGTCTTGTTTTTCAATTTCTTTTCATCGAATTCAATTGAGAACATCGAATTAATAAAACACGATCGTAACTTTTCCCTTTGAATAAATTAAAATTTTTGAGTATATTCGCGTCCTAAAATTCTCAACTAAAACCTCATTTGAATCCAAACTACCATAATGCGTTAAGATTTGTGAGAATCTTCACACGCCGTCGTTGTCGCATTCGAGCAGAGTGAATGAAATCAATCAGCTAAGTTTCCAGCGTGGCGGAGACGAGAATGCGGCGAGACTTGTTTTTGGAGTTGAGAGTCAATCGCCTTAGCTGTGGATTGGCTAATATATAAGTTTCAAAACCAATTGATCCCATAGTTGAAAGACTGATCTCAGAGTTCTGCGCACAGGTCTCAGGCGAATAAGGGTTGGTGTACATCAGGAACTTCACGGTTCAATCAAAAATGAATGAGAAAAAATGTTACCGAGTTTTTCTTGATTGACAACTTGACAAACTTCGAAAAAAAAAAAAAGGTATAATTTTCATAGAAAATCGATATCAGCCTCAGCGTCCGTTTTTCCCACCGAGTCCAAAAAACTTGGCCATTTTTCTGGGGCCCTGGGAAGAGGAAGGTGATGCTTGAGCTAGTGGTGTAGTGGCTGAGGATGACGCTCGACCCATCGGAAAAGTTGTACGAGGCAGTGTCTGGTTCGAAGCTGACGAGCTCGGAACAGGTATAGTCGGCGCATCTTCTTCATCCAGTGCGTCTACATCCATCGCAGGAACAACTTGTTCATCTTCACCGCCACTTTCTTCTGCGTCCCCCATCTCCACATCAGAATCATTGGCTTCACCAAAACTTTGTCGCGAAGGAGTGGCTGCTGGTGAAATCACTGGAGATTGTGTTCTCTGAATTGAGGTTGCATTTGCGCTAGTGAAAGCGTTCCAAAACCTAGCCTTTGGCGGTGACCCGTATCCACTTCCAGGGGCGCTTGCAGATCGTGCGCTGATAGAAAGTGACGCGGGAGCTGACGAAGTACTGCCCTTTTTGCCTGCCGGACCCCGCCCACGCGTCGCAGGGTCCAGAAGACGCCGCTTCGCTGCACTACCACTGCTATTTCCAGGTTCTCCCACATCTGTCACTGCGGCTGCGGCTGGTGCACCAACAGCAGCCATTGCCGCCTTAAGCTCTATTACAGTTTCGCGCGCAACGTCCAGGAACCGCAACGCGTCCTCAGGTGGCCGGGTGATTCGGTATGCCCCGCCGCGCGGACCGCCTTCGAGCTGAGTTGTGCGCATACGTACGTCCCACTCTGAACTGCACGTCACCTCTTCTTCAAACGCACGGATCCACTCAGCACATTCGGCAGCGCTAAGGTGTTTGATTGAATCTGTGGATACCGGGCTTGCAATCGCATCCACCATTGCAGTATCATCCATGTCGTCAGAAGAATTGGACTCCGCATCCGCATCAAATATGTTTGAACGTGATGGGCCCGCGCTTGTGGTGGGAGTCTTGATATTCCCAAAAAGGAATGACAAGGACGAAGATGTGGTTGGAATAAATTCTGAAGGTTTTCTGGTGTCGAAAATTGCTGGGAATCTGTATTGCGTTGTGCGAATAAGTTGTTCACGCATAGCATGCAAAAGATGAAGTGCATTGGCTGTCATGTCTCGGTGTAAAACCCTACAAGCGAGGATTTTTACATGTCGCGGACGAAATTGAACGCCTGCTTCAAGGAAGACGTCGTGAAGTGCATGAAGCTCACGATCTGCAGCTGCACGACTTATTGCATCTGATTATTGATGTCAGCTGGATGAATATTCGACAATTGAAACGAACCTTCAAAGCAGGCAATCGTCAAGTTGTGCCCAGGGCCGTATGTTTGCAAAATCCATCGCCACACAGGGCATGGGTTCGCTTTCATATAAGATCGAGTTGCAGGGAATGCATCAGGTGCTTCTGGGTTGACACCACCATTCGGATGACGGAGAATCGCGCGGAGCATCACGTCTTGGGATATGGTAAAAGTCTGAAGAAGGAGACTGATAGCCTCTGGCGTAAAACTCCAACCTAAAACTCATTGAGATCAATTCAAACCAAAAGCAAAACCTCTAATTGAAGGACCGAACATATCCACCACGGTTTCTTCAGCATATGCTTGCAATGAAGTCGGAGACACATAATTTCGGAGAATATCGATGGTGGCTGCCCGACCCATCTGCAATCCCTTCTTGATGGCGGGAGATGTGACGCGAAATCCGACACGCATGTATGCAGCTACTATCTGGTCTGTGACATCTGACCTCCAAAGGACCCTCTCCATGATTGAGTCGTTGACGTCTGCGATTTCCATGCCGTTGCGTACAAGAATTGGAATCAAGCTCAAGTCGAGTTTTGATACAAGCTATTGGAAGAAGATCGAGTTTGATTATTTTCATGTTTTGATCCATCTTACATAAACTGTTTCATCGATTGGCGAGCCCAATCCGCGCACAGGGACAAAGTGGAAGTTGATTATGAGGTCTCTTATTAGTTCAGTGGACTCATCGGAGGTGCTTGCTTCGCCGTAAGCGCATCTTTCGAAGCGGGTGACATCCTACTTTAAATTTTAAAAATTTGTGCCACAAGTTCGCCTACATCATCGCGGAAGTCCACCCTGTCGCCATATCTGAGGTAGCCCGCCTGCATAAAAAACATGAACAATGCGACGCTCACTGGCCGTCGCAATCGTTCGGTGCGATTCTGGTGATACTCTCTATCCACAAGCTGGACGAGAAACCTGGGCATCAAACACCCGATGGCTAGCATCATGCCGGCAACCTTATTAGCAACCGGTAAGTAGGGAAACATGTAAATAAAATTCATCAAACCTCGGGAGTGAAGATTCCGCGATGGAACTTGAAGGCGTAGAACATGGCCATTCTTGAGCCGTATCGAGACACGAGCCAGCCGCACCGCGCGTATGGATCTTTCGATACGCTATGGAAGCGGCGACACGTGGCGGCGAAAGCAACAGTGGCGCTCGCGGCGCTGATGGGCATGGCGGAGAAGCCCACATCGGTCTCGCCAGGTGCGTCGAGATGCCAGAACACGCGTGATAGCACCTCGTAAGGAAGCTCGACGAGGCGTGGATACTGCAGTGAGACAGGAATCATAGGAAGCGCGTCCAGCGGCGGCGAGTACGGCGGGCTCTCGACGAGGAATGCGTGCTGCTGGGCGTCAGAGCCGGCAACGCCTCGCACAAACTGGGGCACGTCGTTCGCCGGCATTACGGACGCTATGCCCTGTGGTCCGGACATTTGTTGCACGTTAGCACAGCCTCGCTGCTTGTTCTGTTTCCAATGCTGGGCGCAATTGCGCCGGCTTTGCCTGCGCTTCGCCGCCTGAATCAAATCGCTTCCTGCTGTGCGTCCAAAGCTGCTGCAAAGAAGTGGAGTCGTGCTCAACTTACGAGAACACAAGAAAACCTCAATCTATGACTTCATGCTGTCAAGCCAAACAGTACAATAACAAAAAATAGAATACGACCGATGACAAAAGCTGCCAGCATCGATGCGGTAAACTACAGATTTAAACATAGAATTAAAAGCACTGATAGGGTCAGCCTGAACAGAGTTGCACCAAAATTATTGTTGGTAACATTAATCTGGGAGCAGCCTGGAACAAAAGCATTCGCTTAGTTTAATGTTCCCCCATTCCTTACTGCCAGATTGAGGAGCCAAATTGACATGGAAGTTGAATCGGACAATGAGTGTTTTCTAAAATTTGATCATAAACCGTTGAAAAACAGTCGGGAAGTTCTCTCCTCACTGCTCAGTACAGAAATACAGAAGATTGGATGAATATTCTAATACAGAGCGGTGTTGGCAGACGTCCACACAGCCTGAGAAGTATAAGGGAGTCATTCCAGGAAGCCGGCCAAGACTTGAGAGTGTATGACTTGGAACCGAAGTTCTGTCACAAACAATACTGTCTTCTGGCGGACATTGTCGATTCAGCCCCAAAAAACATATTTGCACTGGGTGAGTGTCTGAGAACTCAATTCTGGATGTATTTCTCTTGGCACAAAACTTTTAGGTTTCCAATTCGTCATCATCATCCAAACTGTGCAAATACACTTCGATGTTGGAGAACTGCGAAGCCTGTGTTCGGTGCTTGACACGATCAATTTCTGCCTGCAGCGCCTGTGCCTGCGTTTTCAAAAAGTCCATTAGCCAATATGTCCAATCATATTCAACGCCCTCACGTCTCTTTGACTGTCAGTTTCTGTTGCTTCGTTTAAATCTCGCAGGATGAATCTTCGAAAAGGTTCACTTTGAGATCGAATCAATGAACTGACCTCCCCGACCGTCGGTTTTCCTTCAAGGATCTTTCGCGTTCCAGTCGTTCTTGCTCCATATGCAATCGATCTATCTGGCGCTCTGCGTGTCCAAGAGCATGATGAATTGTGTTAGCGGCTAATAGACGTCAAGCACATACGCAAAGCTTTCTTTTCGAGATCCGCCTTGCGCGCTGACGCTCGTGCTTCATCAAGTGCAGCGCAGGCCCGATTGATCTGTGCGTCTGCATCCGCTAACCGCGCGGCGGCACGTGCGTAGTTTTCGCGCTCGGTATCAAGCAGTGCGAGAGTCTTGGCGTGCGCCTCAGATGCATGCTTCGCGTCGTCATCACGTGCTTTGGCCTGCGCTGCAAGCCTTGTGGCATGTGCTCTGGTGTCGGTGATGATGGAGTCGTATCTGGCAGCGACTGCGGATGACTCGGATTTCCACTTTGCAGCCAGGTCATGCTGTGCAGAGAGAATGTTTGACAAGTCGGAGCAAGTTTTCTTGTGTGTGAGAGTCAAGCTTGTGAGCTTACTGTTGAGGTCGCCTATCTGAAGATGCCGTAAGACGAAAACTATTCTGCAAAAGGAAGGTGTACTTCTGTTTCGTATTTTTGTTGCAGCGATTGGATGTTGCTTTCGTGGAATAATCTTGCTTTTGTCTTCTCTGCATTGAGCTTTTCAATTTCATGCTCAAGCTGTGCCGTCTGCGTCATGGATTTAACTGCAACTTCCTTTTGTGATTAGCAATTGTTTAACTTTAGCTTGGGCTAACGATAATGTGAGAACCTTTGCCTCTTCCAGGTCTTTCTCTGCACGGCGCAGTCGTCTATAAAAGTCATCAACCTGGAACACTAGTTCCTCTTTTTCTTTGTCGTGCTTGATTTGCTCTCTAATTAGTCTCTGCTGGACGCTGTCTCAAAGTTAGCCAACAACTTTCCAACGAACGAACCTTCCGAGTGTTTCCATTGCATCGCATCTGTCGCGCTCAGAAACGCGCAAGCGCGATGCCAACTCTTCAACAATTCCGTTGAGCCGTTCGACTTCGTCTGGGACGTGCGCAAGGAGCTTCTGGTGCTCAGACTCTACAGAGCGCTTTTCGCGCATCGCTCGTTCACAACGCGCCTTTGCATGAAATTTAAAAGAATATTTAAGGTTGCGCCTGGAAAGCGACAGTGTACATTCGCCTGCGAAATTCCCAATTCAAGTTTAGAAATTTCTTCTGATAGACGCTTCCGCTCAGAGAGATGCTGAGCTCTCAATCTCAAAACAGAAATTAAGGATAGTAAGCTTTTGCCGAATAGCAGAGGAAACTCACGATGCAACATCTGATTCCGCTTTTGATTTGCAACGCGCTGCGAATTCAGCTTGTTTGTCTGTAAGCCGACGGATCTCATCAAGAGCAGCAGTTTCACGGAGCGCGACACGATCGCGATCCAGGACTGCAGTTTCGGTTTCGGCCACAAGCGCTGCGGCACGCGCAACAGCAGCTTCTTCAGCGGCTTGGGCAGCGCGCACCCGATTGTCCAGAGACTGCACAAGGTCCTGCAACGTAGCATTTTGCGCGGCTATTGCTTCTGCACGTCTATTTGTGTCGTGGATGGCGGCTACAAGTTCTAGATGATATTGTTTGCTTCGACGGTTTGTTCAATTTTTCTTACCTTCCTTTTCGGCCTCCAGCGCACGTACGGCTTCGATGGCTTCGCGTTCACGCTGCGCATCCCGTTGTGCATCAGCAACAAGCGCACGGTGCTGGTCTGCCAGATTATCCAGCGCCAAACGGATGTCTTCCGACCGTGATTTTTCTTTTGCTGCTGCAGCACGAGCTTCCCGCACAGCAGACTCAAGTTCGAGGTTTGCGGAATTTGCGTTAGTGAGGCTAGCATGCAATGACTTGTTGGCTTCAACGTGAGCTGCTAATTCCTCCTGATTGGAGGCAGCAGCAGATGTGGCGTCTTTGAGAGCGCTTCGAAGGGCGGCTTCTGAATCCTTCAGGGAAGAGACTAGGAAATGCGCATCACAAGACTAATTTGAAGCGAATAAATTGAGCCTACTTTCTTCACTTTGCTTTTCCACTATTTTAGAAATTTGCTCCAATGCCGCCTCATGAGCTTTGTTTTCCTCAACAATAACATCATTTTCTTTGATGAGAGCGTCAACTTTCTGCTCGAGTTCAGTCCTGAAAGCAGTATTTTTATCGATCATGCATAATCAAAGCAGCCGCCAACCATTCTTCCGCGCTTCTTACGTGTTCCGTCCATTGAGAAATTTGACGAGTTGTTTCGTTTTCCTTGTCGGCTTGTAAGTCCATTATTACTCCGACCTGTTCTTCAATGTCGCGCTCCATGCTTTCTACCGTAGTTTTCAAATTTTTATTTTGCAGAGACATTGCGTGCTTCTCAGTCTGGTCCAATTAACACTTACAAAAGAATAGGGAAAAAAAAATTTCAAACGAAAGAGTCATGCTCACTTCCAAGTTTAACACAGCGAGTTCGAGCTCAGAGATGCGCTTAAGCTTGTCCTTATACTCCTCAAGATCAACACCGAAGTTCATCTCAGTGTGTAGCGTTTCAAACGCGAAGCCATCATCAGCAGACGCGAAACGCGAATCTGGGGCGTCATGACGGAGAGATGCGGGGAAAGGCGGTTCCGGTTGCGGCGTAGAAGAAGCATGTTTGTGTGGCGATGTCAGGGAATCCAAAGCTTGCGCGAGCGATATTGAACGAGACATTGGAACGCCAAGATCGGCGCTGTGATCAGCTGCACTGCGTGCTTTTGGACCAGAGTGATGCGCTGTCGCGATGTCATAGTCGTGTGCAGCAGACGCTGTCGACATGAGTTTGTCAGCTGTTTTAAGTTTCTTGGTCGACAAACTCTTGAGTGAAGTGGATAATCACAGGTGCGATTGCAATAAGAACGTGAATAGATTCTGCCGCACACGCAGCGCTTTGCAAATTTTTCATCAGAAGGGTTTTGGTTCTGCGGACAAATTTTCCTTCAGTGGCTCTGGCACGATCGCCTGCACCGTCTTCCGAAGCGCTTGCTGCACAGATAGATGTGTCCCACGTTGATCGGCCTAAAGCCTATCTAGTTAGAGTACGACACCCTCGCCCGCTTTCCAAACAATTGCGAGCTGCCTTGCCTGATTATATTAGTGCAAGGAGAGACACCTTGGCTCGCACCGATCATATGGCCAACTCGAGCTGGGCTAAACGATCCGAAATAGTTCATGTGAATATTTTTGGATTCGGCAATCGTTTCACAAATTCACAATCTTGAAAAGTTTGGGAAGTCAAGCGCCTTTTTGCTTCGAATTTTTCACCAGAAATTGAGCTTATTTGCCTTGTGAGTCTATGACGCTGGAAGTTTAATGTTCTGTTCCCTGTGGTTGCAAGGTCAGAAACCGTTCGGATGCAAACATGATTGCCAGTCTCGGATTCATGGCAGGAATTGAAGACGATGAAGTGGAGGGTCTGTCTACGCGATTCGTCAGAGTTCAATCTTCGGACTTTGTATGAATGTGGCGCAATATTAAGCTATGTTTGAAGGTCAGGTTGGAACTCTATCTTTTCATAATTTTACTGTTTATTTCAGCATCAAGACGCTATTAATTCATGGAAAGTAGGTTATTTATAAGCACAACCTCAAATAAGGTTCTCCTCTGGGACAACTTTGCGAGGGAAATTTCTTTCAATACTATTTGTTTTTTGAGATAAAATTAAGTAAATTGAATGACCTACTGAGATGCTGCGTTCCGTCCAAACTCCGTTCAATTTCCATAGAATGCCTTTCTTGTATAAGTATACGCAGAATATCAGCCACATCATCCGATGATCTCCGGCCGTTTGTGCCACCATTTTTGTTGCGGTTTCGTTGCTGCCGTGAATGCGCATTTCGCACCTTATCGCGATTCAGTGAGCCGCCAGGAGAGACTCTGCCGTTATTGTGCTTCTGCAAGGGAGAGTTCGCACTTGTACTTGCTGGACCGTCCTTGTGTGTGCGATTCTGGTGAAAGTGCGTGTGACTTTTTGACCTGGTCTTCCAACACAGAGGTATCGTCCACGTTTCAACCTGCACAGATTTGGATCGGACGCGCAAAAGCGAAATCAATGCTGCCTTGAAGGGCTCTAGCCTGGATCTGACTTTTGGAGTGTCAACGGCAGAGCTCTTCAAGTGCGACATGATTGTGGAAATTTTTTAAATAGTATCACACACTTAATCGCAAAGAACTCGCGTAATAGCGAAAGTACGAAGGCATGTAAGTAGCCACCTTGCAGAAATGATACTGTTTCCGGTCCAAACATATTTGACGGGGATGGTAGTCTGTATAATCCGCCCGCACAACGACGCATGCGGAATATCACCAAGACTAAAAGACAACTAAGCCGCAAACTGGCAGGTTTTTTAACGTGTGAATTGACGAAATCGAGTAATCGTCTGGCAAATCGACTGGCCGGATGATAAGTTTCATAAATTGAAGTCAATTTGCAAGTCGCAATTTCCTGGAGTGCAGTCCAGAAACATTCGCCTTCGATCTCGTCTACGCCGGCGATATCAAAGTTATCTGCGTGCTGATGACCGCGGCGCGCGTTCGTCTGTGTGTTTTCAACAAACGCTTTTGAATCGATTCTTCTCCTGCACATTCTTCTGCCTGTTGCGCAATCGTCTTACCGAGACTGAATTGATAATGATATATTTTAGAAATCAGCTGCAAACAGTTCATAATTCCATGAACGACGAGAAGCTCATTATTATGGCAAAATAAGGGCTTATCAATTGAGACAACCACTGCGTACAAGGTGAAGGGCAAGGCATCCTCGCAGTATTGCGACGACGCCAGAAACCGTGCGTCCGTTCAAAGTGGCTCAAGTTAGTTGTTCATCAAGGTCCAGAAAGACCTCAAAAATGACATTCGCGTCTGCGCTTGGTGTCACTGACGGATCGCGCTCTTACGCATCCGAGGCAGCGTCTCACTTTGCGCGCACCCACGCCGCATACATTGTCGAACTTGAAATAGCCGAGGTTCGCGCCGCTGCACGCCTACGCGAGCTCCGGCGCTACCAAAAGCACCTGCAACGCACTTTCGAAGGCGTCCGAATACACGCCCGCCCACAAGTGCCGTCATCCTCCGACGAAGACCATATCCGCGCACTGGAACTAAACACTTCGGTACTGACGCAAAAAGGTGAAGAATACGACGAACGCGCGCGACTGTTAGAGCGGGAGCGGCCGGATGGCCGCAGCAATGAGTTGCGCGGAATCAACGCATTCGAGGAGTTGGAAGCCCTGCATACGGAAATTTCGCAGAACCGGGAAGCTCTGCGCGCTAAGATGGAGTTGCTGGCGACATGCAGCGAGCTGCCGCCGGTAAGTGCGATCCCAGCCGACAAATTCTCACCGTAACAAACCCCGCGACGCGTTAGGACGTAACACTCGCGCGAGTGAAGCTAGCGGAGCGGCGTCAGCAGCTGCATGCGCTGGTGGTGCAAAAAGATGCGCTGCTTCGCGGGATTGCGCAGCCTTGAAACCACCGTGACGGCTAAGAAAGCAAAAATAAAAACAAACTCAAATGGCGCGTCGCTACGATGGCCGAACAACAATCTTCTCCCCTGAAGGTTCGTAATGGAATTCGCAGCGAGCGTATTTTACGGGTTGAATAATTGTTATCGTGCGTCGTTTGTGTAGGGCGTCTGTACCAGGTTGAGTATGCCATGGAAGCTATCAGTCACGCTGGAATGGCCATCGGCATCTTGTCGAAAGAAGGTATTGTGCTCGCTGCCGAGAAGAAACCGCCTCCGCTCTGCTCGAACCATCAACAACTCCGGAGAAACTTTACAAACTGAACAAGTTAAATTGAATTCCTACCGTATTTGCACGTACTCAATATCCCCGCATTTCAGCTACATGGCTGTCGCTGTCGCTGGTCTCACGGCTGATGCAAACACACTCAATGATTACTGTCGTAACCAGGCGCACTCATACACCCTCTAGTACAATGAGCCCATTCCTTGCGAACAGCTCGTTCAACGCATGTGTGATTTGAAACAAGGATACACGCAGTACGGAGGTATCCACGTATTTTCTTTAAAAACACTAATTTTTCAACTGCCGCCAGGTTTGCGCCCGTTTGGTGTGTCTTTCCTGTCTGCCGGACATGATGTGCACTACGGCTTCCAATTATATCATTCGGATCCATATGGCAACTAATCAGGGTGGAAGGCCACCTGCATTGGAGCAAACACAACAAACGCGCGCTCCTCAAGCAGGACTATGTCGAAAACTGCACTTTGTGGGACGCGATCTCTCGCCGACAATGTGCTTGCAAAGACTATGGACTCTGCGTCGATTGGTGCAGAGAAGCAATTCGCAACTCTGAGCGCAGAAGCGTCGGGTAAGATACTGTATAAACCGTACAATAGCTCGGATATCGAGAAGCTGCTTGTCAGCGAAGACGTAAAGAAGATCCTCGAGGACAAGGAGAAGGACTCCTGACGTGACCGAAAAACTCAAAACATTGCCTTCTGTTGCTTTTCATGTATTGTTCGCGGTTCCAACTTTTCATTCCAAATATGTCAAACATTGAAAACCCGACCTTTTCTACATTGATTTCGGGCAAATACTTCTGTCTTGTTTGTCAGGTTTTGGGCGAACAGATAAACAATATTGTGATTTTTATTGAGTTCACGCAAGGAGTCAGAATGGTATCAAAAGAGCATACATCCGCTGAAGACTTCCAGTCTTTAATTAAGCCTTAGCCAAATGAGGGAAACTCCATTCGGAAACTGCGAGCTCGGGACTTGTAATTTCATGGTGCAATTTGCTGCTTCAGCGATTTTTGGGATGGTTGGGGCGCTGTGCCGTTACGAAACTTCCATATCTCCAATTTTAACGAAAGCCATGTCATAAAGATGCAATTGCCGCCAAAACTGTACGCGGCAAAGCATATCGAAAACGCGTACACATTCGATTGGAAGAATCCTATCCCAAAAAAGACAACGGACAAGAATGCTAGAACAATTGTTGCAAGCCCATGACGAGCAATTATCAACATTTTCCCCATGTCAAGGCCACCTCCTTGGTTATTCTGAAAGGATAACGAATTAGAATGCTTGTATTTGGTGGATTTTCGCGTTCCTAAACTCAACCAGTTTGCTTTGTCAGCGCTCCTGAGATACTGAATATACGCCATGAGGAATATGATATCGAAGTTGATGAGAAAGTTTCCAACAAACAGCATTGCGCCCAAATTCAAGTTATCCAAAAGGTCGGATTTGCTGTTCAATGAGCTCCAGCCGCAAATAAATACAATTTCAGGAATCAATTGGCAGCTTAAAAGAAACGGTAGAGATTTGTAAACCATTCGAGCAGTTTTGTAATACTGTGGTAATGTAACTTCGACTATTGGCGATCCCCTTGTCCAACTGCAGTAAGCAAACGCCATCTCTGATACGGCGAGGAAAAAATGATACCCGAAAAGAGTCTCCCTCAAACTGAGCATACTTTGATTGCCAATATAGAAAGCAAGCTGACAGACATTGATTCCCAAGTGGCTGGTGCCAAGAACAAAAAGGGCGTTATTGTACGGGGTGAAGGGGTTCTTGCGCTCAAAAAGGAACACAAAAACAACAAACGCGACCATCTCCATGCTCGTGAGGGCCATCATCGTTACTGCGAATGGGCGGATGATTTCCGTGCAGTCTTGGCGAAACTCTGGCATTTTCTCTCACCACCAGATCTTTCGAAAAAGATTTCATCACGAATTGTTTGCAGGATTTATTGGCTGACAAATCACAAAACAGGTGCACGAGTTATCTCGAATTATGTAAGGGGACACTGAACTTGAGGTGAAATCGCATTTTATTGAGGTTTGCCCAACGCAATTCGATTTTCACACGCCAACCGAAAACATAATTTAGACCCAGGAGTAGAAAATAAAGAAGATCTTGACAGGTTGAAAAAGTAATTTATTCAGCGTCTGATTTCAACGTCTCGTTTAACGTCTGGTCCCTTTCTTTCTCTTCACTCCCGAAAACTCCTTCCCTAGCTGAAAATCCCGAGGCTCAAACACAGCATCTTCATTATCTACAGCGCCGGAGGAGAACATACCCAGCTTCCCTGCATTATCTTTCGGTTTACCGCGAACCTTCGCTTTGTTCGAGGGTTTCTCTTCGTGCAGTTCAACTGCATCAGAATCCGGGAAGTAAACGCTCGCAAACGCCAACGGTCTAGCAGCGTCGTTTGCTGTTTCAGCTTGCCTCAGTACCTCCGTGATCTCTTCAGCGTTCACAGGCGTGTCTCCACCAAGCCGCAATGACGCACGTCGTCCACTTCTAGGCGTCAATTTTCGATTCGGTTCATCTGCTGAACTCAAAGCACGTCTTAAAAGCCGCGGGGACGACGCCTTTAGCTCTTCTTCATGGAGAGCCTTGGCTAGGAGTTCGTCTGCGAGAACCTGGTCATCCACCGTGTTCTGTTGCGCCTCCGCAACCGGTGATTCCAGCTGTTCTGCAACGTTAGTCGAAGCTGTACTTCGACGTATGTGACGGACGGGGGTGTGCGCTGCTGATATGTCTGATTGCGAAGCTGGCGGCGACTTGTGGGTTGCTACTTCAGTTGATCCGAAGTCCGGTGATGTTACAGACCGCCGGTTTTGTTCTGAAGAAGGCAGCCTATCCCATCCTCCATACGAGAACAAGTTACTCGGTAGTTCTACACTCAAACACCCGGTTGTTTCGTCCACATTTGCCAGTGATTCTTGCTCAAAGGCGCTTGCGAAAAACGGCTCGCTGCGGGAGATAAGGCGATCCGCAGCACGATGCCACGGAGTATCTATGCTATTGTACAGTTTCGCATTTGAGCAGATAAGCATGAAGTCATCCTGCAAAATATGTCAGAATACATTGTTGCGTCAACAGGTCACTCACATGAAAGCTTTTCACAGATCTGTACTCATTTGCTTCCAATTTTTCTTCCATTCTCTCAAACCACATTGGCTTCTTCACAACGGTAAGGTAATCAGGAACTTCTTCAGGATCAACAGGTTCTTCGAACAAATGCTTGATATCAAGCCGCCGAATGTCGTGCAAAATAGGCCGAAGCAAAAACTTCAACGGATGCAAGTGTATATTTGTGATTTCCCATCGAATTCGCGCAAGCTTCAGTCGCTCACGCTCGCGTTTCTTCACCAGCTCGCAGAGCATTCGAACACGTTCGAGATCGTTGCGTAACTTGCGCAAAAATTCCATTCTTTTCCCGCGCATGACTTCATCTTTCTGAATCAGTGATGTTGCAGCAGTCCAGGGCTGTTAAAATGGAAGAATATTCAACAACCGAGAAAGAGGAAACACCAAACCTCTAAATGCAATCTTTTCAGCAGCGGTGCACCTCTCCGCCCTTTACGCTTCAACGCCCAGTAACGGCAGCACTTTTCAATGAACGCGTTCTTGCCTCGCAGAACGGTCCCTGCCGCACCGCCACGCAGCGAGGCAGACACGGCTCTGAATATGGCAAGAGGAATCACTGGCTCTGCCACGAGCTTCTTATATTCGGCATCTGCGACTCGATATGCCTCCCGCTCGGCTTCCAGAGCCGCTGCGATTGCAGCACTATCAGAATCACCATCTTCGTGCGCGTTCAGTTCATTCCCATTGCCGGTGTGCGTGTCACTGCGGGAAGGAGACACTGATGCTGAGTGCCCGTACTGCGTACTGCGGCGGCGCTGCCGCTTGGCCGGAGGAGAATGTGATCGCACGGCTCGCAAATGCGACGAGCTGTCACTACCAGTAAGGTTCAGAAGGAGTTCAGCTTCAAGCTCCGGTGTAGACTTGAATTTTGCGTTGTTCAAGTTATTAGCGCGGCGGAAGAGGAAAATTTCCTTTTCCACGTCAACTGTGTCGCGGTATTCTTTCTGGAATTTCAAGCATTTTGGACATCAGCATATAGAATGATGAAAGACGAAAGTATTATACCGGTGCATGCTTATCACACGAGCTTTTCATCTCGTCCCCAACTATTCGCATATAAACCTTGCATTTTTTGGCGCAAGTCACATGGTACGCAGCATAGCAACTTTTCGAGCTGCATTGAATGCACGCGCCCTTTTTGCGACCGCATATATAACAAGTAAGCTTGTACCTCGAAGCTGGGACGCTTCGCGCGTCGATTGGTTCCATATACGTCAAGTTCGCGAATCCAGCTTCCGGGATCCACTGAGCGCAGACCACGTGCGCCCATTTGTTTGAATTGGTTTGTTTTAATGCACCTCCGTCATCTTCAGCACAGAAGCAGCATGAAACTGCACGATCTGGCGAAAGCATACACCTCCGACAAAGCCATTGCCCTTCCGGAATAAACGGCACGCCATAGCAGTCTTGATGCACGGCCAGATCACACCCATCGCAGAACACAATCGCGTTACTGTTTTCGCACTCTCCGTCGTCGCAGATCGCACATACACACTCGTTCGCTAGTGCTGCTGCCGCTGCATCTTCTCCACGTGCAGAGTGAGAAGGCGGTGTGGGTTTTGGAACTCGTTTTAGCAGGTCAAAGTACTCCTTCTCCAGGCGGTCCATAACGAATTCGAAAACAATCGGAGGAATGGGTGGGTCGTGGGATGTGGTGTGCCGCAGATTATTTTGTGCGTCCAGCCATGCCCTGTCCTGTTCGTCCATATCGTATTCGATGCGTTGTGACAAATCTTCTTCAGACGGCTCTTGTTTTCAATTCAGTATTGCAACGAAAGCAAAGGATTGACTGTCACCAATATATCGGAAATACTGAGTTTCTTTGAACTCGAAACGCGTCAGGACTCCTCGTCCGTTGACAAACTCGTCTTTGGGACCCTTTCGGCCATAGTCGTCGTCGTCGTCATCATCATCATTATCGTAACTGCCGCCGTCGCGCGATCCTTCCGAAGATGATTCCCACTTTTCAAACTGCGGAACGGGCACATTCAGCCTCGCAAACGACCCGTTGCCAGTCAAGTCATTGATGAGAGGCGGAATGGCGGTGGGAATTGTAAACTCGAGCGGCGGCGGTTCGTCGTCAAACATGGCTTCGAGAGGCCGAGGTTGAGAGTGAGCCGGAGAGCGCGACGGTGAAGCCGCCGACGCGCTTGGTGCTGGTTTGTGGTACGTCCTGCGAGGGCTCGTGCTGGTACTGCGGCTACCGCTGCGGCCACGCGTGCTGTTGCTATGCAAACTCTGACTCAGCGCGACGACGCGGAGCGGTGCCGACACGCGCAGCCCCGGCGCCAGATCCGCCAGCGGACGCTCCTCGAGGGGCGGCGGCGGAGCGTGTGCGCCGTTGTGGTGTCCGCCCAACTGCCGCACGCCCCCGAGTCCCCGTCCTATCACCATCGCTGCCGCCGCTGCTCCGGCGTCGGCGGAGTCGTCTGGCGCGTCGTCGCCGGCGGTGCTGCTACCGCTGCGCATGTGCGATAATCTGTTTATTCTTTGTACGGATCCCACATCGTCGCCGCGGGGCGTGTCGACGGTGCATCTAACTTTCGCTGCGGACAGCCGGACGGGACGACACAATCGCAGGCCGATTGTGGGCACGAAAGCGGATATTGTCCTCAAGAACTGGAACAAGTTTAAATTTAAAGGCCATGGACGGTTGGCGGCTGTTATTTGTGCTAGTCTATGAGTTGAGAACGGCATGTTGGCGTCTGATGCTTTGGGATAGGCGAGGTTCACGGAATTGCAAGTTAGTAAATGACACCATCGTCCCCAACTGTCACCGGCGACGATCGGGACAGCGATAGCAATACCAGCTTTCGGGTTACCGTCGTCGCCAATCCCATTCATACCGGCGCACGCGCAGCAGTTGCGCAGCTCCTCCGACGTATTCCGCCTTTCGTTCGTCTCCAGGTCGCATGGACCCATTCGTCGGAACACGCGGAGTCACTAGGCTCTACGGCCGTTAATGACGAGCAGCCTGACGACGATGGTTGTCTCACAGTGCACTTAATCATTGTGGGCGGGGACGGAACCTTACACGATGTCGTCAACGGAGTGTTTCGCACGTCCAGTACGCACTCGCCACGGACGACCGTCACGGTGGGTATCGTGCCGACTGGATCCGGCAACGCGCTCGCTACAACTCTTGGAATCGACAACACGGACTTGGCGGTGAGCGTTCCATTTGTGATTGCGAGCTGACCAAAACCCAGATTGACACCATCGTTCGGTGCCTCACCGCTGGACGTCGCGCAAGTGTCGTGAATGCACGCAGAGTAAATGTTCTTTCAGTTGCGATTGCGACTCCGCCGTATGTCACTCCTTCGGCCCCATTAGAACCTCCGCAACCAACGACGCCCCTACTTCGTGAGGAACGAAGCGGAACCAATAATTTCTGGCCAGATACGCAAATGTATGCATTATGTGTTGTATCCTATGGATTCCACGCCCAGCTTGTTAAGCAGTCTGAGTATTTGCGCCTGTTGTTTGGAAACATCCGGTTCCTCATCTGCGCGGTTTGGAACCTAATTTTTTTTCACGCGTACTGTGTTCGAATTTGGAATGCCGTGCCATACCAGCACTACGACAGTACCCTGAATGGGTTTGCAGAAGTTGGCGAAGGAAATCAGCAGCAAGTTCAGCAATTTCGTTATGCGGAAACCGAAGCGACAAGCATTTCCCTCAAGTTCGAAGGAGTTCAATCGTTTGGATATTTTGCGGGAACTAAAGTTTCGTTTTTCGAAAAAGGATTCCGCATTTCCCCATTTGCAGATCCGTCTGCGGAGACTTTGGATATGATCTCGTTTGAGGGTGCGAAAAAACGCGGTGGGCTTATGAAGTTTCTGCAAGGAGTGTCAAATGGCGCCAGCCATTTGGCAGCAGAAGGAACCCGAATCGTCCGGACTCACGGATTTGTGCTTCAGCCTCTGCGCAGTACGTCTAGATGGCTTGGTGCGATTCAGCAGCGCAAGCAGGACAACGGTGGGCAGGGTGAGGTGTGTGTAGACGGGAAGATTGTCGGAATTGCGGAGGGAAGCGCATGCTGGGTTCGCGGTGTTGGAGGCGACAAATTGTGTCTACGTGTACTTGTTGAATCGCAGTGAGTTTGAATTGTACTCGTGGCGTCGGAATCTGACTCAAGATCGGTGCAAATCACGCTGGGGTTGAATTGTAAATTCATTTTCGACTCGAGCCGCGGATTTTCGGATATTCTGGCCAAATACAGCTGCTCCCGCGGTATCTTGGC
The DNA here is from genome assembly GCA_027604725.1 of Entophlyctis luteolus. Classification (NCBI taxonomy): domain Eukaryota; kingdom Fungi; phylum Chytridiomycota; class Chytridiomycetes; order Chytridiales; family Chytriomycetaceae; genus Entophlyctis; species Entophlyctis luteolus. Next base: position 23,428 of record JADHYT010000291.1, read on the forward strand.
GCAATGCGTTGGTTCAATGCGCTGCCGAGAATCAGCCGAGCTTGACCCATGGCGTCCGAACCGGCTCTCGCTTCCCGACAAGGTGTTCGCTTCTCGCTAAGATACGGCATTCTGTAAAATCAACCATGCAGAACGCAGCTGAAAGAGTTGAAAGGCAGCTGACTGGAATGGCGTTACCTGCAAGAAGGTTGCTGTGTTGCTGCACGCGGCTCTTCAATTAAAAAGGCTCAATTCCATGTCCACGTCCTCATCTTCGTCCAGGCGCCGATTGCGTCTGGGTTACGCCATCATCCCCACGCCACAATCTCCACCGCAGGCTGCTGCTAGTGCAAACCTCCTGCGACAATCCGATTCCGACTTGGCTGGCGCAGGCCCTGGCGGCGTGAGAGACGGAGGCGTTGTTGCAGACACGGAGACGGAACCGGACACTGACGCTGGCGCCGAGGTTGAGATGACTGACATCGACTGGCAGCTGCAGTTACAGCTCGCGCGGCGTCCCCTGCGCAGGGGGGCTTCCGGCGCGCAACAGCAGCAACAACCGCAACAGCTGCTGCGGCGAGACCGCGCGTGGAACAGGGACAGAGACAGGGACTCCGAGGACTCGGCCTTGCGCCGCGCCTCCTCGCTACCGATGCTGTTGCTTGCCCGTGCTCACTCCGCTGCCGCCCGCCGCAGTGTCGCCGACATCAAGGGCCAACAACTCGCGCCTCAATCCACGGCCTCTCTCAAGCATCCTTCCATACCGCCTGCCCCCAACACGCTTTCTTCCCACGATTTCGACCCCTCTGCGATACCCGTTATCGACGATGCCACTGCTCAATGTGTACTTGCCGCTTACTCCAACGACATCGCTCATCTCCGTCGGTACAAGACTGTACTCCTTCTCGACTCAACACTCGACTGCAACATTGATTCTGTTGTCGACGCAATGCGCAATAATGAATCCTTTCTGGCGGAAGAAGGAGATGACAATGACGTTGACAACGTTGACGAGCAACGGGTTGTTCCGCTGGAAGCGCTCTCGGTTCCATTAGAACGTCGAGCGAAGCGCATTGTGCTAAATTTATGTTCGCGGCATTTGGCGTATCTATCGCCAAATATTGGCTTCTATTCCTCGCAGATTTCGCAGCTTGAAATGTAATACCATTTCGTAATGGCTTCAGTTTTTTTAAGAATTAAAAACAGATGCTGCAACTCGCTTGCAATCCTCCCGCCAGAAATAGGCCACTTGCGTCATCTGCAGTTCTTGTCAGTGTCGCGCAACAAATTACGGACATTGCCTGAAACTATTGCACTCTGTACTAAACTTGCCCACATTGATGCAGCAGACAATCTCATATCATTCCTACCTCGAAGCCTCGGCTCACTGACTATGCTGCATACTCTGAATCTTGCGCGAAACAGACTCATACTTCTACCCCAGGAAATCGGGGCGGCCAAAAGCCTCCAACGGATCGACGTGGCTGAAAACACGGACTTGCAATGGTTCCCGGTAGAACTCTTTCGCTTGAAAGGGTTGGTTTCAGTAGACGTGACAGGCTGCACCAGTCTATTTGGAGAGGGCGATTACCAACAGCTAATTTCGGAGCAATTGAACACGGATCCCGACTCTCCTCCAACCCTCAAAGAAATGGCTGCACGCGTTCTTCGCCGGCATAATGCTCCCGTTTACAAACACATGCAAACACATCTGCGCGCGTTCCTAGACCCGTCAAACTTTCTCACATGCAGCTTCTGCTCCGGTCCCGTGTTTTCCTCCGCAAATACCACCGACGGATACTGTTTCGTTCGGTGGCGTCGCGTTGTACGCGACACCAATATCGTGTTTGTCGCTCGTGAAGTCCTCTGCTGGCGGCATTGGGACACTGACGCGGAGCGTATACAACGCATGTTTGATGTTGCTGCAAGTACTGCACCTGTGGTGCATTGCGATTACGATTTGAGCAGTAGAAAAATTCGATCCATCTCCAGCCGCGGCAGTGCACGTAGTCTTCTGTTCGGAGTACCCACCACCCGACAACAGCTCTCAAGAAGAAGAAGCAGTGTCATTCTTGGCGACGCAGCCTCCCCTGAAGTAACGAAAAGGCGCCTCTCTCTCAGCTTTGATGAGCTTGTGCGCGGGATCGGGGACAGATTGCGCAGCTTCTCGGAGCGCAGAAGCAGTCTCGCCGGTGCTCCTTCAAGCATTACAGACGCTACACATGGCACAATCTCATCCTCTGAACGCTTCCGTAGCCAGTCCAATCCCATATTGCACCGAGACGGTCTCCAGCGTTTGCACGCACGCCAGCTTTCGCATACGAGCACCATGTCTACCGCCACTACCGTAACCGCTACCTCCACATCGTCAGCTCAGCCGCGTCGCGCGCGCAGCGTGTTTTCGATGCTCACGGCGCTTCCAGCTCAGCGCCGTCACGGTGGCATCATAGCCAGGGACGATGAGATCGACTGCAACGAAGACGAAAGCGACAACGACAGCGCAGACCCACGCCTCCAGGTGCCCGTATACGCCCTCATGCACGTCGCCATCATGCTTCCGCCTCTCGTTGACCGCCAGGCCGTCACCTTTGCTGCTACACTGCACAACCGGCCCCGCGACCCCGCTCCTGCAGCCAAAATCGCCGCTCCAGCTGTTGCCGTGACGCACCCTCTGCACATATCGCCGCCCGCTGGTCACTTTTGAAGCTCTTTTTGTTACATTTTGTGTTGTCTTATTGCTTGTTTTTGTTTGCTTTATGTTGTTTCGTGTGTCTGTTTTCAAGCGTTTTTGGAGTTGTTCCTCTGCATTGCCTTGTTTTGTTTCTTCCTGTTTGTCTCCAGTGGATGGGTATTGGCAATGTGTTTTTTACCCCAGCGTTGCGACCTACTATCTTCCCTCACCATCGATGTTTTTCAATTGTAGCTGTTGCCACTACAGCTCCTAATAAATTTATTCAACTGTGATAAAAGACGAAAATGTGAGAACAGTCAAGGTTGTCAGCCATGAACAAATTTTAAGAACAACATTTGAAGAGAGCTATTTCATACAATTTTGATGAAATTACTTTCCCAACTGGAGACAGAATCAAGATCCTCAAAATCACTAGATGGCACACTGAAGAAAGCTTGTTCCTTTGGTTCAAAGCAGTTGAGCTGACTTCCTTGAAAATCACTTAAAACTCTAAATTTCTTGCGAACAAGAAGCCTGAGGAACCTGGTGCACACAAATATAGTATGTCAGGATCACCTGGTGGATTGATTCAGCAGTATCCAGCATCTGGCAAGTATGCAGCAGGTATCTGGCAAAAATACCCAGCATCCAGCACTATCTGGCAAAGTATTTGGCACTCATCTGGCATCTGGCAAGTATCAGGCTAAAGTATCTGGCATCTTGCAGATAACCCAGTATCCTATCCTGTATCCAGCTCTTGTTAGTAATCAGATGGCACATGGGGGTTTGGAAAAAAAGTATATAAAGTGGCCAGTTTCTCAGAGAAGATCACTCCATCCAAGAATAGCCAAGCTGTATCCTCTGCTGATATTGACTTCTTGCAAGGCAAAAATGGCCATTTTTGCAAATCAGCCTACAACTACCAGGATTGAGATGTGCCTGAAGTGGGAAAATCTGTGATAAGGTCTTGTGATACTGATGACCAAGGTCTTGCTGGCATTGGTAGTGGGTGCAGTAGTCCATATGGACAATGTCAGGCTACTTTAGCTTGTGCACATACCTTGCAGGACTGGACAAAGCTCTTGACAAATTTCCATAGTTTGGGCCACCAGTAATTCTGTGCTACAAGTTCAGGTGATGCCAAAGTGGCCAGCAAAGGGATTGTCATGTGCCTCTTTCAAAATCTGAAGGCAAGCTCCCCATTGTGGGACATGGATCAGGTTATTCCATAACAGCAACTCCTCTTCAACTGTGAATTTACTGCTAGTGTCCCCTTGCTGTTCCTTTTGCATCTGGCCTTGTGCAAATGTATCAGCCAGTGTGTCTTGACAGAGTGTCTCTATTAATGGTGAGGCTGGGGTCATTGCTGTGTGTAGCAGGGCCAAAATTTGTAGCTGATGGGGTTTTAAGTATAGTATGTTTGCTGGATATGAATCCAGCAGATATCCACAATCCTATCTGGCAAATTTTTTTCATGAACTGCTGGGCACAAAGGTGAATCTATCATCAGCTTTTCACCCCTAGTCAGATGGTTAGCAGAGTGGGTGAATCAAATGTTGGAACAGTACTTGCAGTGTTTTGTGGACTACCAACAGGATAACTGGCAGTATAGTATGTCAGGATCACCCCACAAATTGATCTGGCAGTATCCGGTATCCAGCAAGTATCCGGTGTGGGTTCAGAATGAATACCTGCCATCTGGCACTACATGGCAAAGTATCTGGCACTTATCTGGCATCCGGCAAGTATCTGGCAGGTATCCGGCTAAAGTATCTGGCATCTGGCGGATTATCCGGTATCCTATCCTGTATCCCGCTATTTTCATTTTTTGGTTTCTCACAGCGTTGAAGTTCCGCCGCAAACTCTTGACCCCTTGTTCCCACGTCAACTCACAATGAGCTCCAGCCAAAGAGGAGGCTCCCACAACACCAAATTGCCGATCTTGCAACAAAAACGGGAACACAAACGCAAGTTGTCGAAAACAGGAGAGGAAGATGATGAACTCAGTGAGCCATCCCCTTATTATTTATTACACCTTTGTGAGTACCGCCACTGTGGATTGGCTGGAACCTGCAGCAGATCATGCCAGAGGATTCGCGGATTCATCCGCTGGATCATCCTCTGGATTATCCGCTGGATCACGCATGAATATTTGCCGGATCGGATGCCGGATTATCCAGATCCGAATCCGGCGCCCGAGAATCCAACAAATTATATTGTGCTGCTCGATCCACACAGCACCACCTTCCCAAATCTCAATATCAATTCATTGCAATGTTTCTAACTTTTGTGTTGTGTTTAAAAAAAAAAAAATAAATAGAAACTCTTTTGGAAAAGTGTTCGGGTCCAGCTTCACCATCATGCTACAAGATGTACA
>JADHYT010000292.1:0-28305 GCA_027604725.1 Entophlyctis luteolus
TCCAAACAAAGAGCCTGCACAAACACTCACTTGTCAAGGATGTCTCCATTCATCAGCGGCACGCTGTCAATGCCGAGATCCACATCCATCCACACAGACAGATTGCTGCGTTTCAATTCTGCGGCAATGCATTTGACCAATTCCTGCAAGTCGTACTTCCCCGTTGCCGTTTGGACCCCCCAGCTGAACAGCGACTTCAGAACAGAACGCTCCAATAAATTGCAAAACCCACTCACTTGTATGAAAGCATCACTTGGTGCGGAGCGATGGCAGTTTCAGTTGTGGAAGCAGGGGCAGGACGGGCCGGGCGGGTGTCCGAGGGTTTGGATTGTTCAGATGCGGCCGGCGGATCAGTCGAAGCCGGCGGAACTCGAAGATGTTTAGAGATAAGCACAAGCGCCTGGTCGGCATCCATGTCCACTTTCGGAAGGCAGTGCGCGAGTTGGCCGTCACTTGTCAGAGAAGCTCCTTTGAAGCGAACCGCCACCGGCGGTGACAGAGACGGGTCCTCGCTGCAGGCAGCCTTGAAGCCCAAGTGTTAGAAGTAGGCGAGTCGGTCAACACGGTCTACTTGCCTCGGCAACAGCAGCGAGCGTTTTCGCGGTCAGCGTCAACACCAGAACCTCGGCTTGCTCTGACCCAATGCGCACGCGGATGTACAGATCTGACTTGGCGAGCCGGGCAGCCTGCACAGTGGAAGGATCAGGCGCATTCAATCTGCCGTCGGTGCCTGTTTGAAGAGGCGACGGCAGAGGATCCTGCATGAGCTTGTTTACGATCAACTTTGAAGATCTAACTTGACTAAGGTTCCAAGCCTCCTTTCCCTACTCGTTCAGCCGCCACTCACAAAACTTGCTTTGTTTCCGTCTCGTGTTTACCCCGTTGAACACAACTCCGGGTAATAAACACCAGGTAATTTTTGGCAAAATCAAGTTGGTGACTAACCAGAAGGTTAAACAACTCCAGTCGTGAAACAGAGCAAAATAACATTATTCCACACATCCAATAAAAGCACCTATTGTACTACAATGATCACTCTACACCCCCGATGGCTCTTATCTGTTTCCTCGCGCTGCCGTACGCTGCCCATCCCCAATCAAAGCAACCGTGCAGGTGCTGCTGAGTTGCCCGCTCGAAGCCAACCTTTATTCATTGGGCACTCAAAGCCAAAGAGGGGCCAACAATGCGCGTCAAACGCAAACTTCTTCTCCATCGCGTCCATTCAAGCCATTCGTCAACGTTTGTTTTTTCTCTTTCTTTTTTTTTTTCTTTTTTTTTGGCCATCGATTCGAATTTCACGCTCAAGCGGATTGGGACTTTCAGAAACATGGTGGCGTCTACAAGAAGGCACCTACGGGAGCAGGCAATGACTTTTGAATACAGAGCAGGCCTGCGGATGTTGCAAGCTTGGGTGGGTGAAATTCTTCAGACAAACTATTTGCTGTTCTCACACTGTCCCGGTTGTGATTACTGGCAGCCCGCAATGCTGCGTTGGACAAAACTCCCGGGGAGCACCGGAGTTCAAAGTTCACAACAACATCCATCCTGGATCAAAAACTCCCGTCAAGTCATCCGCGGTCCATTTGTTTGGATAGTGGCAGACCGAGCTGTTGCGGGCACAATGGCGAAAGAGGAGTTTCCGAGACAGGGGCGCGTTCTTCACGTTGCGGTTGTTGTTGTTTTTTTCGAAAGCCAAACAGGACGATAGCGATGTAAACTTACAGCCCGAGGGCCGAGATAATGAACACAAGTCAAAAAGAATCATGTATTTTGTGGTGGCGACCTTCCAGCAGCAGCAACTCAGGCGAAGCGTCAACCGGCGCGCTTGGACACGACGACGTGCAGCCCGCCCTCCAAGTGGATGGTGATGCCATCGACAAACTTCGGGCTGTGTGCGCCGGCCAGTTGGAAGTCAAAGTGCTGGAGCAGGCGGATGACGACAACCTTCATTTCCATCAAGGCCATGCGCATGCCGGGGCACATGTGCGGGCCGAGCCCGAAGGGCAGGAAGGCGCCGGGCACCACCGGGCGGTCGAATCGCTCGGGCTCAAACTCGTGCACGTTGTCGCCCCAGTATTGGGCGTCCAGGAACGCTTGCTGCGTGACGCACGAGAAATAAGTGCCCTTTTTGAAAGTGTAGCCCAGCAGCTGCACGTCCTCCTGGCATACCCTGTCGATCCCCATGAATAGCGGATAGAATCTCATGCTTTCATGAATGACTGTTTTTTTTGGGAGGGGGTCAGGGAACAAAAATTGGGCAAATTTTTTTCTGACTGTACCATTTTCCAAATATTTGAATTTTTTCAGATCTTCCACAGTAAGCTGTTCGCTGTCCGCGGTGAGCGAGTCGATTTCGTCTCGAAGTTTCGCAATCACTCTCGGGTTTTGGCACAGGCACAGAAAGAGATTTGTCAAACTGGTCGAGGTTGTTTCGTGGCCAGCGATGTAAAGCGCAAGACATTCGTCGCGCACTTCCTTATTCGAGAATTTCTGTTAAAAAAAAAGAAATAATGACAAGAAACTTTTGAGGACAAAAGGAAATATAATTGAAAAAAAAAATTGAAAGAAAACACAAACCCTGTTTCCATCTTCGTCCGTGGAAAGCAGAATTTTCAATAGATCGTCTTCAATGTCTTCCGCAGAAGCATCTTCGGATTGCAGCTTGTTCAGCCTTTCCGCAAGGCAGCGGTCAACAATCTTGGAAAAGAATTCGGACACGCCCGTCATTTGCTTCCTGGATACACCAAAAAGCCCAAACATCCACTTTGGCAGAAACATCCTCAGAATCACGGCATTCATCAAGCGATCCACGTTCCAGCGCAGAGAGTTCTTGTCGGTGAGAGAGCTGCGGCGCGACCCGCGGATATCATCTGCATGCAAGGTGGAAATCACGCTGGAGTCATAGGAAAATGCAGCTTCCGAAATTACGTCCAGCGTGAGGGCCGAAAGGTAGTCACTGAGGTTGACAGTGATATGCTGTTGGCTGGGATCGTCCAACCTCGAATTCCACGCGGATATCAAGGTGGCCGCAGCGGATTCAACTTGGGTGAATGCCTTGCGCACGAACTGCATGCCAAGCCCACTTTGGATCGCCTTGCGATGGTTCTTCCATGTTTCGCCGGTCGGCATTCCAAACAGGGCTGTCGCATAAAGATGCATCACGGAGGCAAAACGGAAAACGTGAGGGGATCTGCAGCATACCATATTGGACAATATCCGTTACATTCGCAATTAGATAATCGGTGCGAACAAAGGAAGGGGAGGAGAAGATTGTCTTGATTGACGCTGGATCGCTAACGTGATGCTCAAATTTGCCTAGCATGTTGTTGCGGACAATCGGACCGTGGATGTTCAGAACCTGAAGAAGTGGGAAAAGTCATGTTTAAGTGGGCTATAAGTGATAACGCACTTTGCGCATGTAGACAAAGAGCTCGCTGGATATCGTATGCTGCATGAAAGATGCAAAGTTTGCGTAAGTTGGCAACGGCTTGGCGGCGGTCGCCGGGCTGTCGCCGTCAACCATCGGACGGGCTGGTTGTTGTTGGAATTGAACTAAGATTAAAACCAGAAAATACAGTGCTGAACAGCCAGAATGCTTGAGATGGCGACTGTGACACACACCAAACTTGGCGCACAGCGAAACACGGAAAGCGCAGGTTGCTGATGCACACTGGCAGAGCAGTTTGCAAGTGGACCGATGACAGGGCAGATGGCATGCATGCGAATCAGCAAACTGGGAATATTTGCGGGAGGGAAGGATAGCAACAGGAAGGCGCCGTGTGGCTGTGGCTGTGGCTGTGACATCGATCTGATGGAGCCAATTTTGTTCGCAGCATCACGTCACGTCACATTGCATCACATCACATCTCATCACACACCACACGCGCGCGATGGAGGGCGCGGCACAGCCAGAACACGCAGCCCCGCCGAGGAGTGGGCCATCGAGTGGGCCATCGAGTGGCCTATTGAGTGGCCTGTTGAGTGGCCCAGTGAGTGGCCCGTCGGCCTCCCCGCCGGCCTCGTGGCCACCAGCACCGCCCCCTCCGCATCAGCATCGCTTGCTGCTCGGCCCCTCGCACGACCCACAGTCGCCCCCTTCTTTGTCGGCCCCTTCTTTGTCGCCCCCTTGGTCGCCGCCCTCCCTCGACCCCACAGCCACCGCACTGCCCGCTCATCCCGCTCATCCCGCCCATCCCGCTCTCCCCGCCACCGCCCTACACATCGAGAATCCTCCCCCGCTCAGACACCACCACAACCGCGCCCCGTCCGAGATAGATGATCCGCGTGGCTACCTGCCGCCAATGCCGCCAAACAGGAAATGGAAGCGTCTGTGCATGTGCCGAATAAGGTTTTCAGTTTGTCTACTTTTTTCACATGGCTCCCACCCACCCCTAAACAAAAATATAAAGATACGACGCGTTCCCGCAGTTCTTCGACGAAGCAATGCCAGATGTGCTTGAAGGAAAACAGTCCAATTTCGTGTTCACTCAACGGATGCGCGCAGTCAACGATATCCTCTCCAGGCAGCGCACAATCAAAGACCTGACTCATGTGCATCGGTCCGCAGCCACAACTGTAATCCTAGTTGCCGCCGTGCTGGTGCTGCGGTTCGCCTTTTCCGAAGCCGCGTCCTCGTCAGCCGTGTTTTATGTCTGCGTTCTCGCCGCCTTCCTCGTGTGGATGTTTGTCTATGTTCAGGCCGGCATCGAGCCCCGATATCAGGCTGCCATCAGAAGGCTCTGCAAGGAATGGACCGCCGAGGATCTGCATCTGCACCTCGGATACGTCTCACTGCGTGGCTCAGAGCCGCGCCACGGAAAAGCCACCGGCTTCTGCGAAGCAGTTGCCCGCGTGTTTCTGCCCATGGAGACTGAGTGGTACATTGGCGTGTACGAGTCCGTGGCCATATTTCCCGTTGCCCAGTATGGCACCCAACGCGACGGCACAGGCTGGACCGCCGCAACCGCAGACACATGCACTGCCCGCGTGTTGCCCTTATATGCGCCCGCGTGGGACGCCACTCCCGCGCCAGAGTATATGAACCGCAGGCAACAACAAGAAGGTCGATTGATTGACAGCAACAATATTATCGCCCCCATGCACCAGCAGACAGAGACGGATGCGAACGACACTACTGTCGCCGAAGACGGCGACGGAGAGGGCTGTGCTGCTGGTCGTGATGATGATGACGGGGACGTTTCACTCTCTGAAGCACTAGACATGCCGCCTTACAAGGCAGAATATGAACCAGAAAACCATGACGAAGAGTAATGTCATTCATACTGTCAACAATGCGATGAAGTTGAAGATGCTTGTTGATTTTTCAAGCAATTTTTTTTCTTCTGTTTTCTGTTTGTGAATAAACAATAATTTAACAGTAGGAGTTTCCAAAGGTTAAGAACAGCCATATCAACTGCTACTTGAAAAAAAGGTGCAGCCACGGAGTGTGATAGCGTACAAAATATAATAAATCAAAAAAAAAAAGAAATGTGGACTGTCGTTGCCGGGCTACGCAACCGTCGTCCCGGCGCCCCCGCCGCCGTGCGTGGGCGCAACAACGGCGTGCGCGCCGGATCGACCGCGCGCCCAAAGTTCCGTCCCGAGCGCAAGAAGCCCGCGCCGCTGTGGCTTGTCGCCGCCGTGTTCTCCGTCGTGGTCCTCGTACGTGTGACATATCATTCATCCGCCACGCTCACTCGCATTCGCTGCGGGATCGTGTCCCTCCCCTCCACCCGCGTGTGTTTATTTATCCGTCCAGCAACTCGTTTTCGCCATCTTTGTTATTCGCAAGTTCGCGTACCCGCCACCATCAGAGCACTACCTAGTGTTCAACGCGACCTTATACACTTCCGCCGAGTCCGCCACAACTCCTCTGGAAATGCGGCCTGATGCGTTTGTAGTCGGCTCTGACGGTCGATTTGGTAATGCGCCTGCTCCCTTGCCTCTTTGCTGAAGACTTTATCTAATTTGGCAGAGGCTATTGGATCTTCGGATGAAATGAAGAGCAGATATTGGCACCTAAAGCATTACAACATGAACCGACGGACAATCGTTCCGGGGCTGACAGACTCGCACGCGGTGAGAAGGGCTTATTTACAAGCCGGAAGTTCCGAAGATGAAAAATTGCAATTAAATTCAAAATCAACAACACATCAAAAAATGAAACAACCATTCGAAAAAAAAAAAAAAAAAGCACATTATTCAACAAGGCCTTGCGACGATGCGAGCTGATGTGACTGGTGCGAAGTCCACGAAGGATGTCGTTGCGCGGCTCGTGCGATATCTCAACGCGAATCCCGACATCGAAAGGGCCGCTGCGTCGGGCAGCAACACTAAATGGCTTCTCGGGTTCGGTTGGGACCAGACTTTATGGCCTAATGCGGAGTTTCCGAATAAGGTTTTAGTCAAAGTTTTTTTTTTTTGTTTTTTGTTTCAACATCAATTTCTGTCAGACCCTTTTGGACTCGCACCCTCGCCTCAAATCAATCCCGGTTCTACTCTGGCGAGTAGATCTCCATGCGGTTTGGTGTAACTCGCGCGCGCTGGAGCTTTCCGACGTCCCTATCGACGACAACGGCAACAGCCAGATTATTCGCGACAAGCACGGCGACCCAACGGGTGTTTTTCTCGATGCTGCCATGGATTATGTCGTGCGTGTTGTGCCGCCCACGACGATGGAAGAAAGCGAGAAAGCTGTGGAAGTGGCTGCTGATATGATGGTTCGAAAGGTTTGTGGGTTTACCTTTTTTCTGTGCCATTTTATGACATCTATTTTTCTACCCTATTTTTTTATTCTGATTGCTGCCGTTTTCTGCTTTCTTTGTTTTGTTTTGTTTTCTGTTGTTTTTTTTGTTAAGGGACTGACTGGCGTGCACGATGCAGCTCTTTCATTGGAAGATATCCAGATGTTTAAAAAACTGATCGACAATGGGAAACTGCCAGTGCGTATATGTGAGTCAGGAAGCCCTTTTTTTTTAAAAAAAAAAAACAACGTTCAATTCTTCGTCTGTTCTCCTCCAGATGGCATGATTTTTTGTGATCCGCCCCAGAAATGTTTGGATCTGCCTCTACTCCCTGACCGTATTATGAATGGTTACAAGCACGGACTGCTCACGGTACGCGCAGTCAAACTGGTGATGGATGGCGCGCTCGGGTCGTGGGGCGCCGCGATGGTCGAGCCCTATGCAGACGATAAGACAAAGTCGGGATTCCTGCTGATGTCGGCGGTGGACGTTCGGAACATGCTTACTTGGGTGAGAAATTCCCTATTTGTGATTTCATTCTTTAAAAAAAAAAAAAAAGATTATAAAACAGGGTTATCAAGCAAATGTTCATTGCATCGGCGATCTGGCAAATAAGGTTGTCTTGGACGCGTTCGAAGCCATCGCAGGGTCGTACGACGCGGCAGCGCCGCATCTGGTGGTGGAACAAGATGTGCAACGTGAGTTCGGCGAGGACGCCAGCAGCAGCACGGCCGGCCTTGAGTGGATGCGCAGTTTGCGCAACCGGATCGAGCATGCGCAGATTCTCAGGGAAGAAGACTTGCCGCGGTTCGCGCGGCTTGGTATTGTACCGTCGATACAACCAGTGCACGGTGAGTCAAAAATCGAAGAGAAAAAAAAAATTCGGTGATTTTTTCAGAACTGATCTTTTACTAAAATTAAAAAAAAAAATAACAAAAACTTTTCGCCCTGAAGCCACCTCTGATATGGGGTACGCAACGCGACGGCTGGGACCGGATCGTGTGAAGAACGCGTACGTGCAGCGGCGGTTTTTGCAGCAGTATGCCGTGCCCCACATTGCGCTGGGCAGTGATTTCCCGGTTGAGAGCATGGACCCCATGAAGGGGATCTACGCTGCTACAACTCGGAAGTGGCCGAATGGTTCCTCGGTGATTATACGTATTTTGATTTTGATTTTGATTTTTGCCTTTCTTATTCGCTAAAATTTTTTCCCGATTTCAGCCGGACGGAGATGAAGTGGGATGGCAATCGCATGAGTGCTTGACGCGAGCAGAAGCGCTGAAGGGATTTACAGAAAGCGCCGCCTATGCTTCGTTCCAGGTGAAGGATTGGTTTTCCTTTTTTTGTTTTTCTTTTTTTTTTGATTTGGCGTTGCTGATTTATTTAATTTCTCCTTTTTTGGGGGTCATGATTCCACAGGAAAAAGATCTTGGGACGATTGCGGTGGGCAAGTGGGCAGACTTTGTGGTTTATGAACATGACTGGGTGCGGGAGGAGGAAGATGGTGGGTACGTGGGAGAGAGCGGGCTACTGGAGATTTTGCCAGTGGCGACTGTGGTAGGGGGGGTCGTGCATTACGGACGGCTTTAGTCTGGTGCGGGACTGGACATGCCTGTGTGATTGACTGCGAAGAAGTCTATGGGATTGTTGTTAAGCCGGCGCGTAAGCTGCTGTTCTTGTCGACACAGCGTTGGACGAGTCATTCGCGTGACATAATGATGTGTGGAGGGCATCTATGCGATGCTAATTGTCACCTCAGCTGATTGCAACACAGATTAAATCAAGAACGATGGACATTGTGTCGGACCAACACTCGCAGGTTGTGCCGTGGCGCCAGGACCGCTACTACGGCGCCACCTCCGACGCCGCTGCCGTGTCCACTTGTTCCGATACGGATGTTGCGGTGCTGGACTACTGGCCCACATACTCGGCCGGCTGTTCGGCTAGGAGCTGTGCCGTGGGCGACTATGGCTACTCAAGCTCCGTATGCGTGGAGAGCTCTGCGGCCGATCATCTGCCTGAATATACGGCCTTCACGTTTGGTATGTGGGCACGTCTGTGCGCCGGCCTTTTCGTCGATGAAACCTAATCCGCCCCTGCAGGACCTGGCGTGAGCTACGCAGAGCTCAAATTCTACGTAAGTCCTCTCCTTGCACTGCGCGCGCGCGAGATGTCTGCGTGCATTGCCTTTATGCATGCGTGGCTTACCGTCGTTTTGATCCATGTATAGAACACAGAAGTCTGCGGCGCCGAACTTTCGCGCATAACCCATTACGTACTTGGCCAATGCGTCGCCTCATCCTCCTCCGGCGACAACTCGAACAGTTACCAGATCGCATACGACTCCTCAACCTACTCTCTCCACAACTACCGCTACAGCGACTCCTCATGCACAGTGTACAACTCATCCGCCTCCTTCCCCATGTATCTGTTCCAGAACTGCACCGCCTCGAAAATATTTGGCCAGTACTATACCGCCAACGTGGTGACCATCGCGAACAACACAATGTCAAATCCGTATGGAGCCTCAGCAAAGGCATCACTGTCCGCTGGCGCTATCGCAGGGATTGCTATTGCCTCACTACTGGTCGTGATTGCACTCGCGCTTGTGCTGATGTACCGGAGGGGCTTTTTCTCGCGCAAACCGCCCGTGGCGGGCGCCGCAGCTGCCCGCTGGTCGCACCTTTCGGGCGCGGCTTTTCTGCCGCAAAATCGGAGTTCAACTCCAGCGGGTGACGCCGTCAGCAATACTGGACCGGAACCGTCGCCATCCGTAGTTAACCAGTATGCCCATATGCATCACCCCGTCACCGCTTCGCCAGGATTCTCTCATTCTTTACTGGCCCCGCCTCTGGCCGCGGCGGACCTAACGGCAGGCGGTAATGGCAACCCCAGTGTGTTTTCGCGGCCCACCGTCACTTCGGTCTCCACATTCGACACCGATATGGCGCTGCGGGGCCGTCTGCAGACGGTCGACAGCAACAACAGCAACAGCAACAGCAACCACAGCGGCAGCACGGCAAACAGCTCCTCGAAACTGGCGTCGCTGTTTGATGGCGTGCAGCAGTTTGGCGCCGTTATTGCCACGGAACGCGAGAACGCCGCATTCCACGAGCGTCTCGAGTTGGTCGAGCTGAAGCTGCCCAGCGATCCGCGCGAATGGACCGTCGAACAGGCCGCCAGATGGGCTGCTTCAGCGGGCGTTGTCGACGAGCCCAAGTGCCTCGAAGTCATGACCAGTTGAGTTCCGTTCTGTTCCGTGTTTGTTTTTTTTTGTTATGTGTTTTCGAGTTTTGCTTCCGTTCGTTCAATCTGGCCGTGAAACTTGATAATTTTTTGACACTAACAACGTTTGCAACAGGAGAGGAGATTGACGGATCGGCGTTGGTGGTCATATCGGAACACCAGCTGCTGCGGCTGCTCGGGGTGACGCTGGTGGGGCGGCAGGCGAAGCTGATCGACAAGCTCGCGAAGCTCAAGACGCTGGCGCAGCACCAGCACCAGCAGGACAACAGCGGCGCTGCGGCGCACAGCAACCGCATGAGCATCGCCAGCGCCGCCCCCGCCGACGCCGGACTGTGGCTCGCCGCCTCGCCCTCCACGGACACCCTCGCCGCGCCACCCCCGGCGTACGAGACCACTGGCTGGAACGCCCGTGGCAGTCGCGGCGGCAATGGTGACGCTGCGGACCACGCCGATGGCTCTCGGCCGGTCTCGGCAGCTTTGGAATACAAAGCATAAGCGAAGAAGCAGAACTCTTCAAAAATACTGAAAAAAAAAAAAGTTTTCTTTGAGCCTTTCTCGCACTAGACAATTCCACAATGGTTTAATCAACACGGAATGCCTATCCATATGGAACGCAGAATAGTTGGCATGTCGCAGCAGATGCGCGCGGTGTGTCCGACGCAATCCAAGCAAAATTGAGTTAAAATCTTTTTTCACCATTTCTTCGCTCGCCGCTGCCGCGGTGCGCCATCAGCGGGAACACCCACGGCGGTCCTGCACTCCACAAGCAACCGCCACCCCACGGCCCACGATCAGCCCGCTACGCCATCTCCCATCAGAAGCCCTGCGGCGGAGGCATCATCACACCGCCGCCGCCCAGCATCATGCCGTTGCCCACAAACGACCCGCCGCCGCCCGGAATCATCATTGCCGGTGCCGCCTGCTGAACCGGCGCACCCACCGGCATCCCAACATTCCCTCCATAGGTGATCATCAGCGGGTTGCCGAGTCCCAACATTGGGGTCTCCTGCTTGGCCTTTTCTTCATCTTTCGTCGCACGTTCTGCGTTGGCCTTTTCCAAAACGTCAATCTTATTTTGAAAAACAAAAAAATTGTCAGTCAAAGAAAATAAAGCAAAAGAAAAACCTTTGTTGAAAATTCCCTCAAAAGTTGCACCATGTACGGCATAGCGAAATCGTTCAATCCGTTACGCCATGCATACTCAAGTACAATGTCTGGCCGCAACATCTCGTAGCACGTGTACAGACAAGCAGCGAAGCAATCTTTGCGGTTTATCTCAATAAAGTACCTAAGCAGCTCCTCGCACAGCTCCGAGTCATGCGATTCTGCTGCAGCTTCCATGGCATCTTTGAACATCTTGTCCTTCTTGCTAATATTGATTGACTGTCGCCAGCGTTTGCTTCTCTAAAGAGTATAAGAAAATTCATTAAGCTGCAAGACACTTTCCACCACAATGAACCTTGTACAAATGTGCAGCAATTCTCCGAAACTCCATCAATTCATGTTTCTCCAGCCTCTGGGCCAGCGCAATAGCATCAAAGTGGTCGAAGTTGTCGATTGAATCTCGAAGCAACTTGTAGTCCTCCTCTTCTATCAACAAATCATTGAAGGCATTATTGACAGCTTGGTTGTTCAACTACATAAGCAAACCCATCAGCACAAAACATATTCTTGTATAAGTGTTGTGCAACTCACCTGTTGTACAGAAATCAGATACGGCTTGATCAATGGCAAGTTGTTGGTTTTTTGGAACATTTGCACAACCCGCGTGTGGTCGATTCTTGGCGTCAAAACCACAAGCAAATCATTCAAAAGCAGCGGTTGGTTCTCCAGATAAAATCGCAAAGCCTGACCGTTGGGGAAAAATTAATAACGGCAACCAACTGTCAGTGTCAAGACTATAGCCACCTTGAAGTATATATCCAGATTCGAAACTTTGATTATCACGTCTTTAAATGCGATATGATCCCAAGCATCTGCTGGGTGGGCCATGATACTCAAAGCAGCATTGTCGAATTCATCATAGTGCGTGTACAAAAACACCAGCTCTGACCACAAGTGTGCTTCCTCACATGCTCTTATCACTTTCGGAATATTGATACGTTGCCAAAACAGTCTAAGGTGCTCCATTAGACGCTCCGGACGGTATTTGGAATACACAATTGCCAACTCCGTAAACATTCCCATATGCGCTCTCTCCAATCCCAATCCAGACTCAATCAACTGGATCAATTCTTCAAAGAATCCACGAGATTCGTACAACTTAACAATTATCTACAAAGAAAAGTCAAAAACATGAAAGTTACGAGTTGCAAAGTAACCTCGAGTTCTTCAGCGTGAACAATCAGATTCAAAGCGCAAATCTGCGCAAGACGAAATTCTCCATTTTCAATGCAGGCGGCATTAACTTCCTTCCACACTTTTGTTGCATTGGCCTTGCGAGCACAATCAACGGCCGCATGAAATTCACCCAAATGCAGCAGAGTGGAAGCAAGACGGGCCCAATTCGAAATGCTGCTGAAAAGCAGCTTAGCAGCTTCGTATAATTGCTGTTCATAGCACTTTTCTCCGACGACCGAAATCTGGAGTAACAACCACTTCTTACTCCAAAACCTTCAAACCAAAGGATTGACTGACCTCTGCTATATTTGGACTGGAAATGAACTCCTCAAGATCTGCAAGTTTGTCCATTTTAGCGAAAGCAAAGACGAGTTCAGTTTCCACAATTGGTTGGCGAACGGTCCTGCGAGCCATCTGCAAAAACCGAATCAATTCGTCAAATCTTTCCGTTCGGTTTGCCATCTCAATGACTTCCACATAGTTGGACGGGTCATTGGCCTTAAGGTACGAATCTGAAAGAAAGGGTTATTGAGAAATAAAAAAAGAAAACGCAATAACCAACTGCGTCCTTGACCCTCAAAGTATCCAGCTGCGCTTTCGCAAGTTTACTCCACACGTCCGCTTGATCCACTCGTTCGGAATATTCGTATGCACGATCAAGATCTCCAATGTTAGAAATGAGCACGCTGACAGCATTCACATGTTGTTCGTATTTTTTGTAAATATAGAAAGCTTCTTCGAACAAATCACTGCCAACAGCAATATTCGCAATGTCTGGTGCATCGTAATTTTCTAAACGCGTGATGTAGTCCATCACACGAGTGCGATCCGCCTTTGAGATAAATATTTATCAGTTGCGCCATGAAACCTCGAAAAACCCGAACCTTGATCGCGGTCAGAATCAGCAAGTTTTGCAAATTACGGTTATCACTGAAAGTGTTTCCTTCTAAAACAAGTTTTTCCAAAAGTTCGATCAATTCGTTAGGAAGGTCGGCGGCCATAAAAGCCTTCACGGTGATAGAAACATCTTCTGGATCTTGTGTTTCTGGGAGAGCAGTGGCCACAACCTTGAATACATTCAGTCCAAAACATCAGAATGTCGTTGTTAGGTACCTGGTCAATAACTGAGCGACGGAAGGAGTTTTCTGGACGAAGAGCGTAACTCCACAAGTCAGCATCTCGTCTGGAAACAAGGTAGCGCGCTTGGTGTTTAAACATGGAATTCTGATTCGTAATTTCAATAAGCTCATGGTCGCACTGCCCGCGCTCATATGCTATGTACGCCAAGTATGGATCGCGTTTTTCGCAATATTTTCCAACAACCAGCGCGTCATAAAGCTGATTTCAAAGGCCGATTTAAAAGAAACAGCGAAAGAAAAAATCACGAAACCTTATTTTCTTTCAAAAAGTACTCCGCGTTATTGTTCGTGTCAATATAAATCTTTGCCAATGCATTGAAGATGTGCGTGTCAACAGCCCCTTCCTTAATACGCATCTCCAACCAAGGAAGGATAAGCTTCAACCTGTTGCGCTTTTCGGTTTCCGCAACAAGTTCGTCGACTGGAACAGGACCCCTTACAGTTGAAAGCAAGTTCTTGATAACAGTTTCATCGCAGTCAACGTCAAGCAAACCGCCAACAACTTGTGGAGTGCGAGCTGGATTGACTTTCTGTACATACACCTCAATGTATTGATAGAGACTGTTTTGATACAGGTACAACACAAGGTCATGAACAAAGTTGTATCTGTCGCAGACTATGATAAGAGGTAGTTGATCTTGAAGCTTTGCTTCTTTCAAGAAGGTCTTCACGCGCTCGGGGTCGTAATAGTTGCTGTCTCTACAAATTCTTTCCACTTCTTTCATCTGCCCTGACCGAGTTGCCGCCTGAATGTATTTGAAGTGTACTTCTGGGTCTTGACTAATATTGACGACGGAGCCCAAGTAATAGTAGAGACCTATTAGAATGAAATGAATAATAAAACTCATGACAGGGAAGCAAAGGAACCTTCTGAAGTCTTTTGACTCTCAAAAAGATTGATCAAATTCGCTGCACCCAGTTGTTCCGAGTACTTCGTTGCAACCTGAACTACAATTTGGAGATTCTGGCGAATGTTATTGGACAGCATCTCCTTGAGGCATTCAAGAGACTGATCGACGGAAAGTCGGCCAAAGAATGCGATCGTCCACTGATTGAAGGTAGGGCAATTAACACATGTTGTTTAAGAAAAGTCAGTAATACCTCTGGAGTCAACAATTGCGTGTTCACAATAGCTCGCTTAATATCAAATATGTCGGTGTAATGCTCCAGAGCCTTTTAAGAGGCGACTGTCAGGGAAAAAAAAAAAGCGCACAATAAAACCCACCCGCTGGTACAATCCAGCCTTTTCACACAGACCCGCAATGTAATTTCGGTCATAATGCGAAAACATTTGGTTCCCGAGAATCGCGTCAGCAACCTGAGGTGCATGTAACAGATTCATCTCTAGCAAACGGGTCTGAAGACCTGCATGCTCAGGTTTGTTCTCTTTCAATGCATCCAAGAGAAAGCTAGTGGCCTGCTGGACCATGTTTAAGCTGGCAAAGACATCGACAATCTGTTCAAGTGACACTAGTGGACCGCCCTCGTCATTTGCTAATAGAACCGCAAATTCAGACCCCTTGTTAGGATCCACACGCAAAACGTATTGAAGAAGCTGGACAAAGTCTGGCTGATACCCAACTTGCTTGCAATAACGTATTATCTTGTTGTACTGACCAGTCTCTCCGAAACACGCAACAACCTGACATAAAACGAAGACATCAACGAAAATTCAGAATGTTTGGTAATGCATGCCTTGTTTGGGACTTTTGCTCGCAAATAGACACTGAGTGCGAGTGTTGTGTCGACTTGCTTGACAATATCTCCAAGTTCTTCACTGCACTCCAATTTGTCTTCTTTCAACCATTTTTCGAGCAACTGTTTGCGACCCTGTTGGAGAACTGGCTTTGAGAGCTCGAGAGACTCAAACTTATTCAGGTCTCCTTTTTCAAGAAGAATTCCAAAGTACTGTAGTATCGGAGACATTTGGCCAGGAGACACCGGGACCAGTTTGAACTTTTCAATTGTAGCAGGCGTCCTCAGGATTCCCTTAAATAAATTATTTATAGTTTATCACCAAGTTCACTGCAGCTTACTCTGGGGGATGTGGCAGCCACTTTTGCCGCCTCGGCAAAATTACCAGTTTGTAGGAGCTGATTGAATCGTGCGACGACAATTTCATCAGCACCTGGAAGTCCGTTCCGCGTCGCTAAACGGAACGCGAGCTCTTGGTTGTTGAACGTGCGAAGAACGTACGGGATGATATTTTCCTCTTCGACGCTGACGGAAAGTACCTAGGATTCATGAATTTTAATTCATGATTGCAAAATAACTTATGGTGTGCCCACCTGTCCTTTTCTATTGACGGCGATGATTCCGCTCGTAATTTCCAGCTCAGCGGTAGCAAAAATGGTGTCACCACTAATTCGGTTCATGAAAATACACGTTCCGCTCTCCAGATCATACAAATGAATGTATCCAAATTTAGTGACCATGAAAATAATATCGTGCTTTTTGGAAATCTGAATCGCCACCGGAAAATCAGCGCCAGCCTCAGGAGGAAAAAACATGTCCACGGCTTTCTTTTGGAAGATTGGAGTTCCATCCTTGTGATCTATTTCGACAATATGCAGCTTTGTGATGGCCTTTCAGAAAAACAAATTTCGCGGGAAGTTTGGAAACGCAAACCTTGGCGCCAGCGGCATTTCTCACAGCGAACGTAAACAACTTGTTTGTCAAACCTGCTGGGGCGGCAGGATCCAGCTTCAATTCGGCGAAAGCAGCCGCATGTCCTTCAAGAGCCTGGCTAACACCTTTTTCCTTGGAATACAATTGCATGCTACCAACGATACGGGAGTCCTTTGATCGCGCAGCCGATGCGATTAGTACGACTTGACAGAGTGGACTATAGTACCTGCGAAGAAATTCCGACAACGAGCATCCACTTTTCGTCGGGGCTCACTCGATAATTGAGAATTTGAGCACCGGTAAGATTCGAATGCCTGTCAAATACTTTCTGCGGACCCGAATCGCCCTCCATTGACCTGCATGGCAAAAAGTTAATAAAATGTGGGCCAAGTAATCTGGTTCTATGATGGAAATAACAAGGTGCATGAAACATGGAGGGCAGAGGGCGGGGAATATGTACCAATGGTAGACGGATCGGTCTGTAACGATACCAATGACAGTCAACGAGGCCCATTTCCAAAAGACCACGTCTTCGTGCATTACATGTGCTTTTATTTTGGCCTTCAGCTCTAGATTTAAGATTTGTAGTTGCCTGCCAGCTGAATACGTGTTTGTGTTTTCGAGAGCAAAGAAGATTATTGGTGCGAAGGGGACAAAAAAAAAACGAGGCAAAACCGACCTTTAAGCGCAATAACTTTTGCGACTGGGTTCATAATGGCAGAGTCGGCGGTAATAGGTCTGCGCACGAGATTCGCGGGATCGTTCATGTCAATAATGACGACCTGGCTCTGATCGCCGACTTTTTCGCGCACGCAGATGAACTTGTCAGATTCCATCGTAAGCGTGTTGAATCCAATGGATCCCTGTTGGATGCCGAGGGCCTGCAGCTGTAGTTTTTTTTAAATATTTTATTAACAAGGGGCGGCTTGCAGACAGACACGAACCTGCACGTGCTCCTGGAAGCGGATTGGCAGACTATCAGACATTAGCGTTGCCGTCTGTGCGGGATGTGGGGCGGGCACCTCTCCATCGTGTTATCCAAATCGTCACAGTCGTCTCGTCGTCGTCAAATGGACGAATGAAATGTCAAATGTTTGATTTTGCACGCAGACTCGCATCCCCGCACATCAGCCCCGTCATCCGATGGCAACCAGCGACCTGTGTCCGCCGTTCGCGCCCTTTTTCGGCCTCGCCGGCGTCGCGTCTGCCGTAGTGCTATCCTCTCTCGGCGCCGCCTATGGAACCGCCCGCGCAGGAGTCGGCATTGCTGGTATCGGCGCGTTCAAGCCCGAACTGTTGAGTGTCGCTCTCCCTTCGCTGGCCTTTTGCTTTCGTTTGTTTCCTGCTGTTTCGTTTCGTTACATTTAGTCACCTTTCATGTGTTTGCTGTGCGTGTTTGAGCGACTTGCTGATCTGATACCTTTTTTACCCAACGTTTCTTTCCTCATCGCACAGAATGATGAAGTCATTGATCCCCGTTGTCATGGCTGGTACGGTGCGCGTTTTTTAAAGTTTTTTTTAAAGGTGGTTGTTTTTTTATTCGCCAAAGTGACCTTTTCCCATTCATCAGGTATCATCGCCGTGTATGGTCTCGTCGTCGGCGTACTGATTGCCAACGACCTGAATCCAGCCAATCCATACTCTTTGTTTGCGAGTTTCGTCCACCTTGGTGCGGGGCTAAGTACCGGCCTTGCCGGACTTGCTGGTGGATATGCAATCGGGATGGTGGGCGATGCCGGTGTGCGGAGCTATTTGTTTCAGCCCAGAATGTTTGTTGGAATGGTAACTGAGTTATTTCGCTAGTTTTTTTAACATCGACCGCTAGGTATTGATATTGATTTTTGCCGAGGTTCTCGGTCTGTATGGATTGATTGTGAGTCTGATTCTCAATACCAAGGCCAAGTCCGTTTGCGTGTGATTTTTGCTTTCGACAGTCTTTTTTATTCTGTGCCCCTTCCGTGTTCTCTGTGGCCACAAGAAAGCAAAAGCGAAAATATCCGCATTGAATTCAAACATAAATCATTGCCTTTTTTTTTGTTTAATCTTTATTATCGTGCGGTTCCTATTGGCATCAGCTCCGCAGCAAGGTTCTCGCTTTGTCCAGAATTTCCTTGCGAATCTTGGGATAATCTGGATACAGTTTGAGGACTTTGTGGCTTATTTCAACTGCCTCAACGTATTTTTTTGCTTTCAAGTGATTGAATGCAAGCTTGAATCCTATGGTCGCGTTGGATTCTCTTTCTAGCTTCCAAGCATTGGAGTACGCCTCAGCTGCATCTTTATAAGATGCCTCCTTTTCCATGATGTATCCAAGGTACTCATATGCTTTAGAACATGACTTGTTCTGCCCGAGGCATCTCTTCAGAAGGTCTGTGGCAAGATCGTACTTTCCTCCCTGGTGATTAGTTTCAGCGAATGAAGTGAAGGCAAGAAACAGAGTGTGATACTTGGATGTAAATGTCTGCGAGCAGCAGCCAAGCACGCTCAAAATCCTCAGCGTGCTCAATTGACCAATCCATCTTTACAATCCTTTTCAGCTGGTTGCGCGCACGAGGTGGCTGTTTCAGAAGCATGTATGCGATGGCAATGCCCTGTAATAGCAGCTCAGGGTGACCACGCGGGAATTGCTCCAGCAGTAAATTTTTCTCACCAGAAGCGAAGGAACGTAGTCTGCTTCTTCTTGCAGTATTTGCGTAAAATGCGCAAGAGCACGCTCGATTTCCGATTTTTGCTTCGTCACCATCCATGCATGGCATTCCAAGACTTGCGTTCTGAGTGATTTTGGGTTTTGTGGCAGCTCCTACGCGTTTTCTTGTGTTTGTTTAATACAGCGTGTTTCCTTCAATACCTTCAACAGCTTATCTGCAGTCAGTAGCGCCAAAATATCAGCGTCCGTCTGATCCGTGCTACCGTTTCCATCTGCTGCGGATTCGAGAACTTCCCCACCGAGAGTTTCATTATCCGGATTCAGAAATATTTCAATCATGTTATACAAGCACTCAGTGCCCCACTCGGCATCCTTGCGCCCGCAGTTGAATGCCTTTAATGCCTCGTTCGGGCTATTTGTATAGCGGTGGTAGAGGCCCTTGCAGAAATGGTATCCTGCATGCATAAAGACAGCCGGGTCGCTGGCGACGGCGATGTCGCCCGAGTCCGACGCAGCCGCGGCGCGCGATGCGAAAAGCTTCTCGTTGGTACTGCGGCGGGTTGAATTCTTCTCGCACAACTCAAATAGCCCTATGGCGTCTTCCATTTTCCCCGCACGCCGCAGCATCTCGATTGCCGAGCGCAGCGCACGGTAGCTCTGGCTCACCGTCACGGCCATCTTTCTTGACTCTGCAATGCTACTGCCAATATCACTGGGACGGGCCTCGACCGGCATGTCTACCACACCGTTTGCTGCTGCCGTCTCCACTGCACCGGTGCCTGCAGTACCTGAAGGATACAAGGATGTACTCATACGTGTAGTAGCGATTGTAGATGTAACTGAAGGCTCCAAAATCGACCGGTAGTGAGCCAAAGCCGTTTGGTAATCATTGTTGAGGAATTGAATCTCCGCCATCAGCAGGGTGGCCGCGTAATTGTCAGGGTCATCCCGAAGAAGGGACATACAGTGAGTTTGTGCAGTTGTCAAGTCGTTCTTTGCAATTGACAGTCGGCTAAGTGCGGCTTTGGCCTGGATGATGCTTATTGATCGCTTTGTCAAAATTCCGACTTACCTTTTCGTGCTTTGGGAAAACTTGAGTGGCTTCTGTGTAGTGCATGATGGCCTGTGCACTATCATTCATGTTGATTGCAAACACGTCTCCTATTTCGCAACAAATATCGGCCACCAGACGCTTAAGATTCGCGATTTCACTTGAAACTATTTCCGCCGCAATTATTCTGAAAAGTTATCGTTCAACTTATCAGGGAATTAAGATTGAAGAACCTCAGATGCAGTTCTTTAGCTGTGGAAAGAGACGAAATCGCATTATCATATCGACCCATTGCCCTGTAACTTTTTCCCTGTAAAATGTTGAATTTCACGTCGAGGTGTAAAACCATCGCTTCCTCAGCTGGGCTTGTGTCAGTTGATTGCACAATTCATGGCTTACGCACTTCGTGGATGATTGAGAGCGTCCGAGACTATACGCTCGACATCCTCGTAATTCCGCAGTTTGAAATATAGCTCCGCAAGATCGTATCGCAAAGATGCTGAGTTGGGTGTATTTTTTCCAAGGGCCGATTCGTAATACGAAATCGCCTGTAAATGAGAACCCAATGAAAGTCAACAAGCTACTACTACAAAACGAAACATCCTGACTAACCCGTGCATAATCATGGGTTTTGATCAAAGCATTTCCAATTTTGCAAGCCAGAACAAATGGATCGTCAAATACATCAATTCCATTTTCATAAACTTCGATCGCCTTTTCAGGTTCTTGAATATTCATATACGCCTCTCCGAGCAATATACAGGTTTCCACTGACTTGCACCGCTCATACAAGTCATTGTAACACCGCGCATATGCTTTTCGGTCTTTCTTGAAATTCAAGTAAATTGACCCCATTTGGGTTTTCGCTTTCACAAACGATCTGACATTATTCAATTATTTGTTTCGTTCAGTGAAGGGACGCATACTGATGATTTTGCGAAATTCCCGAAAGAATTGAAAGTGCTGAGTCAATTTCACCACGTTCAAGACACAAATTTGCGTTAGTGAGGATAATTCTGTGCGATTCACTAGTATGACCGAAAATTCTGCTCGCTTCATCCATGATTTCCGCGGCTTCTTTCTACAAGTGCGACTTTTCAGTTTTTTAATCTAAGCTGAATAATATTTATTACCGCATTTTTCAACTTGCTATATGCTTCTGCAAGCTCCAAGTACACAGATATTTTTTCACTAGTGCTTGGAACGGCGTCTGATCGTTTAATTTTTGGTACGTCGGAATCTTCTAAATGAGTGGAGTTACGCTCACGAGAACGGTAAAGTCACGCAAACCAGCAGAATCTCTCATTATAGACATTCCCAGCGCTCCAGAGAGAATCTTGATGGCTTCCTCGTTGTTTCCTTGCATTTTCAGAGCTTTTGCCTTGAGTACGTGATATGTCAGAATATGCCTAACTTCGAAGTTCATGCTGAGTCCGATATCCAGCGCCGAGAGGCACCCTTTTGCATTTTTATTGGCGAGATGAACTTGCGCAGTGAGAATGTGAGCCTATATGCGCGAAAATCAGTCGATTGCAACAGGCATCTTCTCAAAAATGGCAAACCTTGGCATGAGCCGCATCAATTTTCAAACACGCGTTTGCCATGCTCTGTGCCGTGACTAGGTCGCCCATCAGGAACTTGACGCAGCCAACGAGGTTAAGCGCTTCGACATTCCCCGGTGCGATTTTGATAACTTGCTGTAGCACATCAGAGGTGCTCGAAAGAAATGGATGCAGTGGTTCTCCTGCCGGATTTATTGAGAGGGAAAAAACATGAAAGATGAGGGTCATTTCGACAATAAATTCAGCTGACAGGCTTGCCTTCTCTTCGCGGACTTGCGGGACAACTCTCCAAAAAGTCCTGCGCAAGTTCCATCAAAAAGTCGGCGTTCGATCTGACGTAATATGAAAGGCCAATGGCCTTGTTCGAAAGGTGTTTGCGGGTAAGCTCGCTGGCTTGTCGCAAGTAACGCGATTGCTTTTCGGAGTTGCGGTACTTGTACTTCGCGACCAAGCTGCAAAGGTATGCCGTTTCCGCACTTGTGTCTGGGATTCACGATTTTCTCAGCAAGGCCACAACAAAGTACACACTGACTAGTAGACTGCATTGCCTCCAAGAATTCAATTTGTTCCTCAGCATCGTCGAAGTTTCCTTTGAAAATCTGGCACTTGATCAACCCTGCAAAGAAAGTAAAGACGATTCAAACAAAGAACTTTTCTCCAAGCCCAATACCATGGATAGCCGTGATATCTTGAGAATTTTGAGCAACGGCTACTCTGTAAAGCTCCATAGCCTTTTCAAGTTTACCTGGTAGGAATGATCAAAAATTTAACAAATTTCACCAAGTGCAAACCCATCAAGAAATATATAAATCCCATTTCGCACTTGAATGCCATATTTGAAGGCTCCAATTCGATGGCTTTGGCGATGAGTGAAGCGGTTTGTTCCAAGATTCTGAAGATGTTTTTTTCGATAAAGCCAAAATAGCAGAACTTTACATGTCACGCCTTCCAGCCAGGCGGCAAAACGTTTGAGCCATCAAATAGTACAGTCCTGCGTTCAATGGTTCGGTTTTCGCAATGGCCTGTAAAACGAGTCATCAAAAGGGGCAATAAGCAACAATTAACCAGATTCAAGTTAGCCAAATGGGTCGCGGCTTGTTTCAGTCGGCCTTCGTGACAGAGCTCGTTCAAGCAAAATACTGCATATGTATCCACACAGTCTGGGCTCAAATTGCTGACGCGCTGGACAGCTTCGACAATGAGATCCCAAGATCCCATTTCGACCAGGACGTACATGCGCTCAATGTACGCTGGAATGAATGTTGTGTGATACGTGATTATTTGACTATTTATGTCGAGCGCAACCGCCAATTTTTGACGTGTAGCGCGTAGACTTTGGAGCCGGCCCATCAATGCCTGAGTTCGACTTCAGCACAGCAGAAAAATTGTGTGAAAACTATTATCAAAAATAATTGGCGCACATCAAGGTCCTTTGGATTATACTCATCGAGGACTTTATCGAACCACGTGCTCGATTTGGCAACGAGAGCATCCTGTCCGCAGGTGAGATCGACCCAACCCATAAAGGTTACAGCCATCCAATACACAGCAACCGACGAAGGTGCTGTAGAAAAACAAATAGTTAGCAAGACTCGGCAGATTGTTTGAAGGAGACCTGCATTCGTGGATGCAGGCTTTCCGCTGGCAGAACTGAAGTTGTCCATTATCTTTCGCAAATAGTCCCGCGCCTGATCATATTCCCCGGTCTGCCACAGAAATAACGCCATATGCATTGAAGCACGATCACTAGAACTCGCTGTAGATGCTGCTATGGTTAGCTTGGCTTGTAGCTCTTGCACCGCTTCGCGATCTGGACGTATTAAATAAACGACGTAAGCCCTTGAACTAAAAAAATAAAAAGCATGAATCGTGTAACCAACGATCTTGCATCGCTCGTGCGCGTAAATCATTGCAGCAGGACATGCGAGGACAAGCTCGCGTTTCTCCTGCAGCGGTTCGAGGTCCCTAAGCGCCTCTCCCGTTCTTCCTGTCGTAAAAATATTGCGTGTGAAAATTTCGTGAGTAAGATGACAGTTAAACAAACAAATAACGGAAATGAAACAACAAAAGTAGAATTCTGCAAGTAAGAGAAAGCTGGAGCAAACAGAAACGAACCTTGCATTATAAGCGCGAATGCTCGCCAAAATACCAGCACGGGATCAGACGTTCTTCGACGTAGAGCGACCTCGCATTGCTTGTATGCAGTGTTATACAGACTCCGTTGGCAGTAGTACGTGACCTGAAGGAGAAGAAACGCGTCAATATTCTTAACAAGAGAAATAAGCTGCCACTTAACACTCGAAAGGACGGGGTCAAAATGAAGGGGCTGTCCCG
Organism: Entophlyctis luteolus; assembly: GCA_027604725.1. Lineage (NCBI taxonomy): Eukaryota > Fungi > Chytridiomycota > Chytridiomycetes > Chytridiales > Chytriomycetaceae > Entophlyctis > Entophlyctis luteolus. Next base: position 23,691 of record JADHYT010000292.1, read on the forward strand.
CTGCAGCAGTGTTCATTTCTTTGTCGAAAAGTTTGAGTTAAAGTTGTTTCCTGCTTTTTTTTTTTTTGTCTTTTATTTATTTTGTCATTTTATTTGTTTTTGTTGGCAAGCCGCAATTACATTTCCAAATCGAGCGCGTCCAGCGTGACAGATATCTCCAAGTTTTCCACAACACCAGATCCTTTTTTGCCCAAAAGCTGATTTTTAGCCGTTCCCGGCCGAGACACACGGGCGGCAGATGTCGGCGCCCGAGCTTGTGTGGCAATTGCCCCTGGACCGGATCCCATTGACAATCCAATACCGTTACCAATCCCAGGTACCGCTCCAGACTCGGCACCCACACCCTGCTGTCCTGCATCAGCAGTGAATGTGCTCTCATCAGTTCCTGCAGAGTCGGCGAAAATAATGCCATGGCCGGCGGTAGAGGTATCGCTATTCAATCCAGCTCCGGCCAATGTCGATATATTTTGCATCACACTCGCCGGGCTTCCTTTCACTTCGGCCTGTGATAAAAACGAAAATCGTTGTTGTTGGGTTCGATCACTTCGTTGATCAGTCGCGCCTTTTGATAGACTTGAACTCGCAGCGAGCGCTGTTGTATTGGTTGATTCAGAATTAACAGTATCGGCGGGTGGATTATTGACAGTGGCAAAGACAGTCGCTGGAGAAGCACCGGTGACACCGTAAGAAAGTAAATGAGCTGGTTGTACTGCTCCTCGGGCACGTTGAGATATCGCATCAGATTGCAGTGAAGTGCTGGCAATTAATGGATTTGCTGTTAAACCGGCGGAAACTACTGAATCACGGCCAGCAAAACCAGCAGAAGCCGACGTTTGTGTCTGTTGGCGAGTCACATGCAGCAGCTTTGGCGATTGGGCCGAGGAGTGTTGAATATCTGGAGTATGTGGAGTTGAAGCAAGTGGCGCTGTCGTCTGAGCAGAAGCGGTGGATTGCTGTTGCTGCTGTGCTGAAGGAAGCTTTAGTCGAACGGTGGGATGCTTCTTCGTCGGAATTTGGCCATTCCAAAGCCATGTGGGAATTGTTGGTGGAATTTCAATTTCTCCAGAGAACCTTTCGGTGTGCGCCAGTGAGGGAGCATTTTTTAAAAAAGAAAGGCAGGAAAAACCTGTCGACAAACTCGTGCACACCAGTGCCATCAATTTCTTCACCGGCCATGAACCGTGTGTATTCAGCTTTGCAATTGACAGATGGGAAATTATTTCAAAACAAAAAGAAAGGGAGCCTTACCAATTGCAGATTTTGCAGACCAGCACATCATCTTTCGTAATAAAGCACATACTAAGCCGGTAACAACGCCGCCGTCCAAGCAATGTACGTAAATTGGCATTAGACTTGGGTTTATCAAATAGGCCAGGATGTTCGAGGCTTGCTTGAATGATAGTGGAATTTCATTGTCATCTGTGGGTGCATCCACACGAAAGTAAACGGTTGTGATGTTGTTCGCGACAACCCATGCATGCACGGGATCGTTAATGCTGCTGTCTTTCGCGTTGCTGTCGCTTGCCAATTTGACTGAAGTAGGTGTGAGATTGTTGCTGCTGTTGTTGTGGTGGTGGAAAGACGGCGGGTGCGGAGTTAGGGAAACGATTGTGCGTATGCCCAGACGTCCCAGGAACTTCGTGTTTTTGGGAAGCGGATATCCACCTGTGTTTTTCGTGAATTTTTTGCCCTTGTCAAACAGGAGCAAACTACCGCGCGCCACCAGTTCCGAAGCAGCTGGCGCGGATGAGGATGATAAAGACGATGATGTTGAAGCCGAAGATGACGAAGAAGATACGTTGTTAGCAGGGGACGATATCCACGCAGGCTGTAGAAAATGGCCAGGCGCTGCAGGCCCTGCCGCGACAAGGCCATACCGGAAAGGCGGCGCGAACTGACCCAGCGGCAGGTTCGGGCGAAGCTGTGGTTGCGCATGCGACGGCGGCGGCCGGAACAGTGGCGAACCGTGGTTGTCTCCGTTCATGCCCGCGCGAGGTTTCTGTTTTACACCCACGACAAGCGCGATAAACTCACACCACGCCCTCGCCAAAGTCTGCCTCAAGCGGCGCCTCCATGCATCCTGCATGTCCGCACACAATAGCTCCCACAAACATCGCAATCCAGAATATCGCACTGCCCGCTGCGCTGATGTACAACAACACAGCACCAATCACAGTAAGTCCAATCCACCCCTGCGTTTGAGTAATCGAAGGAAGTGCTGGGTTGTTGAACAGCCGTGTCTGCGCAAGGTTTCGTTTTGAATGCGAATGCTTCGAAAGGTACACAGAAACATACCGGTTCGTTTGCGGGCAACATCGACACATATCGGAATCCAGCTTTTTTAATTGAAACCCGTCAGTTCGAACGTACGCAAAATATGACTATCGCACCAAACAAGAACACCATGTCAAACAGGAGCCACAGATTGGAAATAAGTGACCAAACAACAGCGATGAATGCAACGAGCAGATAGTTCGCGCTGAAATGCGACCAATTGAGCCGGCAGCGCGTGGAGAATTCTGCGTACGACTTCGGAAACGAGAATCGGTTACGATCGAAGAACTCCCCCCAGGGTTTAAGCGATTGCATACGCTGCTGCGTCTATAGGCACACGGTGCGACAATCAAGAAGAACAACCGAGACGTCAAACATGCCGAGTAGAAAATACTATAAAAAAACAAAAAACGTGCAACGGCGTACAGCTTGTTGGATAGATTCGATAGAGCTTTGGTCGACTGCAAACAGCGAAAAGCGCATGCACGTGGGGAGCAAAAAGTTTAGTTCGAACGAGGGACCAAGGGAAGGGAGTGACCGCCGCAGACCAGACGGAACGAAGATCTGCTCTTGCGAGACACAGCCAGAGTATCAAGCCAAACTCACCAACAGGTAAGTATTTGCCCACTGTGGAACCAATCAAACGAGAGTACATTCCATCAAAGAACGACATTTTGTTTTAATTTTCAAACAAAGCCACCAAACCCAAACATTACACGACACATGAATTGCCACATGCAAATTTTGAAAAAGCTTCCCAAACAGTCCAAGTCTCTTTCTTGACCAAGCCCAAGTAGATTTAAATAAAAAACATCATCAAGAAGCTTTGCTTCCAACAAATGAATGTCTTTTCCCTGCTCATCATTATGCTCCTCATTCACAATGGGAAATCCTTCAAGAAATGAGACATTATAAAGGTATAACAGAAAACTTCAAGATTTATGCCATGGAAGAATTTGGCATTGGCATAGCATGCAGATTGATCTGGCAGTATCCAGCATCTGGCAAGTATCTGGCAGGTATTTGGCAAAAATACCCAGCATCTGGCACTACCTGGCAAAGTATACAAAAATCAATTTGCTAAATGATGCCCAGATACTTGCTGGATTATCTGGCAAAATCTGGCAAAATCTGGCTGCACCAGATAGGATAAAAAATCTGGCATTTTAGATCCAGCATCCAGCAGATTGATTTGCCAGATTTTTTGGGTCTGGCACCTGCCAGATAGGATACAGATCTACCTGGCAATTTTTTTACCTGGCAGATGCATTGCCAGATATTTTGCCAGATTTGCCAGATCCTGGATCTGATCAGGATACAAAAAATTTTTTTTTGCCAGATAGGATCCCAGATATCTGCCAGATATGTATCTGGCAAACTACTATTGACAAGACAAGTTCACAAATACTTCCATTGCCAATTTTCAATTTAATTTGCACAGTTCCACAACCTAGGACTTTCTCAGTTTGTCCTGTCACTCACTTCATCTTCACATTCCACAAATTTTTCAAAACAAGTGCAGTCAAAACAATAATGATTTGATGCACCACTGTCCTTAATCCATCTTGGATCTTTCCCCATGGTACCCATAATTTCCATTGCTTTTTTTTCCATTAACAAATGCGAAACTTAAATCCTTTTTCACTTTTGCAGCATGGTTCACAGATTTCCCTTTTTCATTTTTGTCTGCCCATACTTTCACTCTGCATTCTCAGGCAAAGTGACCCATTTTCTGGCATTTCTAACATTTAACTTTTGCCTTAATAAAGCCATTTTTCTCTTTCTTCCTGTCTATATTAAAAGATATTTTCCTGTTAGATCCACCACTGATCTTTTTTTTCTTCTGTGATCCCCCTGAATGTCTCAATCTGATTTGATAAATGTTCAAACCACCATGTCCTTGGATAGGTTTTTGTCATGTGTCTTCAGTGATGTGGTCACTTGACTCCATTCCACTGATCTCAGCATAGATCTTAGCAGAGCCACAATAAGTAACTTGTACCAATCCAAATTACCTGTTTCTTTCAACATTTGAACAGTCCCCACTATAGTATGTTTGCCAGATACAAATCTGGCAGATATCCAGGATCCTATCCAGCAAATTTTTTTTTTTGTATCCTGATCTGATCCAGGATCTGGCAAATCTGGCAAAATATCCGGCAATGCATTTGCCAGGTAAAAAAAATTGCCACGTAGATCCGTATCCTATCTGGCATGCGCCAGATTCAAAAAAATCTGGCAAATCAATCCACCAGATGCCAGATACTGTTGGTTCCCCAAGTTGTCAGATTTGGGATAGGAAGACTTTTTATTTTGTGATGTGTTGTCCTCTCTCAGAAAC
>JADHYT010000293.1:0-10461 GCA_027604725.1 Entophlyctis luteolus
GTTGTTGTAGTTGTGGTTGTAGTTTTCTTTGGTGTGGTAGTGGTTGTTGTGCTGGTTGTTGTTGTAGTTGTGGTTGTTGTGCTGGTTGTTGTTGTAGTTGTGGTTGTAGTTTTCTTTGGTGTGGTAGTTGTTGTTGTGGTGGTGGAAGTTGTTGTTGTTGTGGTTGTAGTTTTCTTTGGTGTGGTAGTGGTTGTTGTGCTGGTTGTAGTTGTAGTTGTGGTTGTAGTTTTCTTTGGTGTGGTAGTGGTTGTTGTTGTGGTTGTTGTTGTGGTTGTAGTCTTTTTTGGTGTTGTTGTGGTTGTTGTGCTAGTTGTAGTTGTAGTTGTAGTTGTTGTTGTTGTAGTTCGTTTTGTTGTTGTGGTGGTGGAAGTTGTTGTTGTGGTTGTTGTGGTTGTTGTTGTTCGTTTTGTTGTGGCCGTTGTTTGAGCAGCTGGGCATGTCGTCTTTGTGGTAGTCTTCGGGCTGTCTCTGCGATTTGCGTAATTCTCGCGTTTTGTGTTAATGCTCCGGTCTTTGCGATCTAGTTGGATTTCGTTCCAATGAATTGGAAGAGCGCTTCGCTTTTGCTTCGCTTTTCGAACTTGGTCTGTTGAATTCCTGCAACTCAGAATCAGCAAACAGATTTTTTTTTTTCGAACAAGTACCGTCGTCGATTTCCTCGGACGCTGTTTCCCAGTTTCAAATCATCAAATTGCCATGATGTTTTCGGGTCCGAGCTGATATCAAATGTTTTGAACGAAGTTGAAGTTTCCTTTGCAACGGCGGATAAAGATCTACCGTAATAAGATTAATTGTGTTTGTCAACCCGTGTGTTTCTCACAGTCTGTGAAACTTGTCGTTGGACGTTGCAAAAAGAGCCGTGGAAATCACAGCTACAAGAAGCAATGATCTTGCGGCCCAAACGCGCCAGAGGCTTCGTTTGCCATCGGCTGGTTGGTTGGGCATTATACGGATCTTCAAAAAAAAAGAACCTCAACTCCTTTGTTGTGGAATGAGGACTGGATTGCACCGCATTGTTGGGCTGGAACTTTATATTTCCCATCTTGCAATGCTTTCCAAAGGGTATGAGCTGAAATATTACTGCCAACTTATTTAGTTAAGAAGTTGGAAATGGAAAGAAAAACTTCAAGTCACGTGTTCATACTTTAAGGAATTTTCAATTTACCCTTACGCTTGCTGCAAAACAGCGGGGCAAGTCTTTCCGCGAAGAGTTGGCTGAAACCAGGGCATGTCTTCGGCTGAACGGCTACTTTGTGAAAATATACTCCGACTGTAGACCGTGCCTGTTTTAAAAAGCTGCTTTGTTTGGTAGGTGCATATCAAGTATGAGTCTATGAGCTCGAGAATTGTTGCCAGAGTCTGCTGGCGAAAAACGACCATAATCAGCTGGTAGTTTGTCAATTATTTTGAGTGCATGGAAGGTGCGTTGAGACAACCGAAATGGCCTGGCTTAATTTCGTTTATTATGGTGGGTCTCTGAAGCTGATCGCGAAAGAACGCGCTACGCGCCTCTATACACAACGGCGAAACGTCAATCGCCGATCGTGGTCGCGCTTCATGAAGCAATTCATGTGGTTTCGGTCAAACTGCGTCAAATTGGGCGGAATATGTCGTGGTTCGGCTTTGAGACCGCGCCGCCGGCGCCGTTCCCGAAAACGCCCGTGACGCGCATCGCGGATCCCGTCAGCGTCGACTGCGCCCTTGCGCGCCCGGTCTCGTCTCTTGAGGCGCCGCTCGATGGCTTTAGGTGGTCGCTCGATTTCCCCGCGGCTGGTAACGAGGCCTTCACGTTCTACTTTTCGCTCGACGATGGCGCGTTCGCTCTCGTGCAGCTGGTCTATTCGACCCTCGGGCTTGGGCCGTCCATCCAGGTTTGTGTTCGTCGCCGCCGTCTTCCCAATAACCTTGTAATCCAATCTCTCGTCCTCGACAAACAACAATGAATGAATGCAACGCTCCCCAGATGATTCTGCGCTGGTACAATGCTGACAAGACTAAATTCTGTCGCACTCTTTCGCCGCCCGTGGCTTCATTTTTATTGTCTGATGACAATCGCTCCGTAACTTGCGAAGATTTCTCAATGCAGTACATTCCTGGAGGTGGAGGATACAAGATCCTTGTGAATATAGGCGATGAGGCAGCTGTGGACGTTACTTTCGAACCCGTGTCCGAAGGATTTAAAGTAAACGACGGAAGGACGCTTTTTGGAGAATCCGCGATGGAGGGATTTGTTGAAGCAGAGTTTATTCCCAAGGCCAAAGTTATTGGCAGTGTGACTCTTGGCGGTGTGAAGAAGAGTGCCACAGGATCAGGGCTGTTTTTGCATGCGTTGCAATGCAGTCCTCAATATGTCAGCAAATGGACTTTTCTCAACTTCCAGACCAAGGATGATTCTATTATGCTCTATGAGGTGAACGATCTACTCTCAGCTACCATATCTGACATGGCACGTTTTTCTTTACATTTCAAACTGGCTAGTTTGACATGCCGAAGGAATCCTCGTACGCAATCACTTGCGCTAGTACAGGCTCAATTGTGCGCAACGGGAAACTACTGGCAGTAACAACAGCGAACAGAGCCGTTCATGTTCAACAGGAACTGGACGACGCGTTCAGCGGCTACGAAGTGCCTACGCAGCTGTTCTTAGTGTGGACGGGCAAGACCAAGGACACTGCGGAGGACGTAAGAATCGAAATGTCGATCTTGCAAACAAACATGCTGGACCGAATCGATGTGCTGTCGGAACTGCCGTTCCTGCTCCGGAAGCTTATGTGAGTGGGGTTGACTGGTGCGTGTTATGAGGGAGCAACTAACGGGAGAACAGCCAAACTTTTGTAACGGCGCCGTTCGTGTACCAATGGTACGAAGACGCGGTCGCGCGGGTGACGGTGGGTGGGACCACGAGCGAGCTGCGCGGGAGGGCGTTTGTTGAAAGCACGTTTCTGATGTTTGAGTGAAGGAAGACAGAATTCTTTTTTTCTTTTCTTTTTTTTTTTTTCTTTCTTTTTCTTTTTGTTGTTTTTTCTTGTCTTGTGGGAAATGTCCAAGAGCACGGCGCACCCGAAGACGAAGACGCGGCGCGTGCCGCCGATGCCCGCCGCGCCCGCTCCCGCTCCCGCGCCTACGCCCACGTCGGCTCTTGGAAAACGCGCGCGTCTGCGCAGCACAGTCGCCGTCAAGACCCCGCGCACGCACAAGCCACCGCCCGCGAGTGCCCTCACCTCGGCCCCCGCTCACGATCCCAGCAGCATCACTGGCGATGCGGACGCCGGCGACGATGACGGCGACGGCGACGGCGACGACGACGATCTTTGTCCCGTGTGCGACGGCGTGTGCACATGCAAGCGGACGCCCGTCGCTTCCACGCAGCTGCTGCGCTTGCACTTGGCCACCACTCCTTCCGACCTGAAACCCGGCGTGAACCCCAATCCCGCCCCAAACGCGATATCCGCCCATACGCCATCGCTGCGTGCGTCATTGGCCGCCTCCGATGCTGGTGGCGGCGGCTCGAAAGCTGTTCCTCCTCGCGCGGCGCTGGTCAATCCATCAAAGAATTTAATGCTTCCCGCGAAAGCGCAGAACGCTAACACAAGAATGATACACTGCACCGCAGAAGTCGTGCTGGACGAAGATGGCAATATGTGGAAGAGGGTTGCCTCGGCTAGGACACCAAAGAAGGCACTGTCGGACGCGGCCGCAAAGGAATTTACCAGAATGTCTGTTGCTCCAACTGCGAAAATTCGGCGAACCGCTCCAACGATGACTTACGAAGATGGAAAATGGATTGTAGCAGCCGATCATGACCGACGGCTGCGACCATTAACCGGCTTCGTCACTCCGAACACCCTGACCGAATCTTTGCTCTTCAACAGTTCGCCTGCAAAAGTTTCAGATTCGCTCTCGTCGACCAGTTCTAGCGACTTGGACAATGGCGAATTTTTTGTTTATTCTTCCGGTTCCGAATCAGATGGGAAGATGTCTGATAGTGTTGTTTTTGAGGAATACCAGCAGTCAGATGTAGCCACGGATGACAGCAGCAGCGGGTTTGATAGTGATTCGAATCCCGGTGGTTCGGACTGGAGCCCCGGCTGGGGGAAGTCATCCCAAACCCCAGATGACGATGACATTGACGTCATTTTCGCGGCAGCCGACGACTCCGATGATGGTCTTGAAGCGTCTGAATCCGACGTCGAAATGTTTGTGGAAAATGCGCTCTATGGATGGAGCTCATCCGACGAAAGTGACATTGGAGAGAGCGAGGACGATTCAGAGAGCGACTCGTCGGAGGCATGGGCAGAGTCTTTCGATTCGTTCACTCCCGAGCGAAACGGTAAAGTTGGAAATTCGGTGAACTCCTTGGATTTTAATGACGATCTGGCAAATTGTTTAAATGATACCTTGTTTGATGTAATTCTGGGGGCTGGGAGCAGTAATGTCGATGTTGAAAATGCGAAAAGGAATTTGGACTTTTTGGATTCGTTGCCTTCAAGCAGCGATGGCGACTACTTTGGCCTTAATTCGAGTTTGATTGACGCCGAGATTGGGCAAAACACGTCGTCAAAGGAACTGAGCGCGATACCGATTCTTTCGCCGCCTCAAAAGAAGGCGTCGTTCGAAATAACCAAAGTCGGCCCGAATGGCGAATTGACGACCGTGACGAAACAGCTCAAACTGTCGCAACGGCATATGAAACCGGGCTCGAAAAGAAAAGCCGTTGCGTCTTCCGGGATCGCGTCTGCCTCACGCAAAAAGTTGCATGGGGCGGACGACAAAGCTGATGGGGATGTTGATCGCAGCGAAAATGTCGAAGCGCAGGCGCAGACTGTGTCCCAAGAAAATAATCGATCGAAAGAGGAGAGTGGAAAACCTGCTGCCCAGGCGTCCGCTCTTCCGAACGGGATATCCCCCGCAATCATAACTGCACTGAAATCGGCGTTGACAGCAGCCAACAATTCAAAAGGATCGTTGAATGCAAGCCAGCCAAACGTTTTGAATGCACTTATGGCGAGCCTGAAGTCCATTGGAGCTGATTCTTCTGGTGCCTTTAATGCATTGTTGGAACTGAAGCGGACGCTGTCGAAGCCAACAAAGCGAGCGGAAGACGACGAAGGATCAGATGAACCAACAACAGCAGCTAACATTGCTGCACTTGCTGTGATAGCAGCTGCGGTTGCGGCGGCAAAAGGCAAATCTGCAAGAAAGGTGATCTTTACATTTGCAACTGTTGTTTATAGCTTCTTTTTCTCTTTTCTTTTTGCTGCCTTTGCCGCTAGGCGGAAGCAAACAACAGTAATGGCAATACCCTGGAGTCTCTATCTCAACCAACTGGAATCAAAAGCCCACGGCTGCAGTCGAAAAAGGAGAAGATAATTTGGACAGTTGACGACTTTTTTGATACGGACGCATTTGAGTACAATGTGGCAGAAGGCTGCAATAACGGTGATGACGAGGACTCGAACGATGATGTGACGAAGGATGTATTTTCTCGGTGGTCTACACGTGTGCCGATTGGAACCTACCGGCAAGGACGGCGGCAGTCGTTCCTGAGCAAAGGGCACTCGCGGAGCCGTGGAAGTGATGGAGTCAGCAGGAACTTGCTCAAGAAGGCGTTCAAGAGCGCGAAGAATATCCCGCAGGAAATGACGCTGCCGTCGTCGCCATTCGGATTTCACGCGGCAGCAACCGTGCAAGAGGCATTCCGGGATATGGGGCCGCTGGAGCTGGAGGACGGGGTGTTTGCGCCGCCGCGGGGTGTGGAGACGGGGACGGAGGAGGGCGGTGGTGCGGAGATTGCGGAGGATGAGCAGGGGGTGGGCGTGGGCGTGGGCGTGGGCGTGGGTGCAGGGGCGGGTGGTGCAGGAGTAGTGGCGGCGCAGACGGGGTTCACGCGGTGGAACGTGACGAAGCTGCCGCAGCAGCAACAACAACAACAACACGCGTGAGGCGGATGCCTGTGCTCCTCCTTCTCTCTTTCTGTCGCTCACTCTCTCAACCTCACTCCACTCTCTCTTTCTCACGTGTCCCTTTCTTTCTTTTTTTCCTGGCCAATGAATCCTCCTCCTCCGCACATCGCCGACACGCCCGCCGGCCTGCGCACCGCGAAGAAGGCGAAGAGCGCCCCTGACTCCTCCTCGTCCAAATCCAGGCGTGCCCGTGACAGAGACGACCAGGATGACCGAGACGACCGAGACCCGGAGGATCAGCCTGCCCCGAAGAAGCCCAAGAAGAGCAAGGACACCGACAAGGTAAAGGAAAAGGTTAAGGACAAGGTTAAGGACAAGGTTAAGGACAAGGATAAGGACAAGGCCAAGTCCAAGGCCAAGTTTGCCGACAATCTCGCTATCGCCGAAGCCGCGTCCGAAGCCGCTGCCATCGAAGATGCAGTTGCCAATGCCGTTGCCGGCCCTCTGTGGACCTTCGCTCCCGTCCGCTCGGACGAGCGCGCCGCCGCCAAGTTTCTCGTTGAACACGCAATCGCCGTATCCAATTGCGACCCGTCTCTTGCGCCCATCCTGACTTTCGCCGCCGCGCGCTTCCCGGACAAGATTGCCGCCGCACTCACGGCCTTCCCCAACCCCACGCATATCCAGTCCGTCACCTGGCCGCCGCTGCTGACCGGCCGCGATCTCGTCGGCATCGCCGCAACGGGCTCAGGAAAGACGCTGGCGTTCGGGATCCCGGCAATGCTGCACATCATGAACAGACTTGCCTCCACGCGCGTGAGCGGCAAACCGAAGCGACGGATCCGCGCGCTCGTCATGTCCCCGACCCGCGAGCTTGCCATGCAGATCCAGGACACCTTCGACGGATTCCGCGACGCGTCCGGACTCTCCAGCGTGTGTCTCTACGGCGGCGCGCCGAAGCACGAGCAGAAACAGATGCTTCGCAGTGGTCCTGACATCGTTGTGGCGACTCCCGGCCGTCTGATGGACTTTATGGGCGAAAGCGAGTGCGATATATCGGATGTTGAATTCTTTGTGCTCGATGAAGCTGACCGAATGCTCGATCTCGGTGAGTGTTTTTCCGTTTATCTTTGTGTTTCTTCGTCTGACCAAACAAAAACAAAAACAATCATCAAAATGCTTAAGGCTTCGAACCAAACATCCGCGACATTGCCGCCGCCATCAAGACAAAGTCGCGCCAGACCGTCATGTTCAGCGCGACCTGGCCGCAGTCCGTCATGAACCTCAGCAAAAAGTATCTCAAGAACCCGGTGCACGTGACTGTCGGCTCGAAAGACCTGTCCGCCAACGCCAATATCGAACAGCGCGTCGAAGTTCTTGCGGACGGCCGCGCAAAGGAGAACCGTCTCGCCGCCCTGCTGCGTGACTACCACAAGACCCGCAAGAACCGCGTCATGGTCTTTGCCCTCTACAAAAAGGAGGCTGCGCGACTTGAACAGTACGTGCGGGGACTCGGCTACAATGCAAATGCAATTCATGGAGATTTGACTCAGGAACGGAGGTCCGCCGCCATCAGTGCCTTCAAAGACGGATCATGCCCCTTGCTGATTGCAACTGATGTTGCAGCCAGAGGGATTGACGTTCCAAACGTCGAATATGTCATAAACTATACTTACCCTCGTAAGTTGTTTTTTTTTTTTTCGTTTGGTTCAAATTATTAGTTCTGTCCAAACTCATCTTGCACCAAAACCCAAAAATGAAATAAGTCACAACTGAAGACTACTGTCATCGTATTGGTCGAACGGGCCGTGCCGGAAAGACGGGAATAGCGCATACATTCTTTACTCCATTGGACAAGGCGCATAGTGGCGCACTCATAAATGTTCTCAAGCAAGCAAATCAAAAAGTTCCCGACGAGCTCATGAAATTCGGCACTACAGGTGAAATTTTTTTTTCGCATTAGCCTGCCCGTTTTGCGTTTCGTGGGACGCTGGTTCTTACGTTTGCCTGACAGTCAAGAAAAAGCTTGACGCCAATTACGGCGCCTTCACGAAGGATATTGATCCAAATGCGAAAGCAACCAAGATCACCTTTGGCGATGACGACGATTGAAGAGATGCATTGATACGATGCTGTTTCGTTTTCACGTCTTTGATATTCGGGGAATAGATGAACACCCATTGCTTTTTTTTTCAATTGATGTGCGACCTCGGTCTTTTTCACTACACCGCCGCCAGCATCGGCACGATCTGCGCGTTGCGGTAACAGACTCGTAGCGGCCCGAAAATTTACCAGAAGAGCAGAAAAAAAATTCTGGTCACAAGACATGCAATACCCAAGGACTATGAAGCAATTACGGCTAGCTAACAAACACAATTAATTTCACTCGGCAGCATGATTCGTCGGATTCAAAAAACATACCGAAAAAATCAAGAATTAACACACAAAAGAAATACATATAGAAATAAACAGACACGTAAAAAATGGATCTGCGTAAATAACAGCAAGTAAATGAAATCACCAATTAATAAACATCAATAAGCAAACAAACAGATAAACCCACAAACGACTTTACAACCAGTTTTCAGCACCTTGACCGTGCGTCTTGCACCAAAAACCGTTCCGAGCGCACCCGCCCGCGCCACACGTGCTCCAGCTTGCGTGTCGCCAGTCCCATCGTGGCATCCCCGCGGGCCGGCGCGTCAGGTTGCGCGGCACCGAGAGCGGGTCTTGGTCCCATGCTTGGGTGTGCGCCATGCATCAGCATAATTGCAACCAGCCACACTTGTTGATTGATTCCTCAATTGCGGCACGCCCTTTGGCGTTGCTGCTGTTCGCACAGAACTAAGCCCCTTCGCACACAGCCGCTCTTTGGTACGGCCGATCGTTAGATTTGGCATTCTGAGCCGCCGGCAGTTCCCCGCCTGCTCGGCGATGCGGCACATGAGATCCGGGTCGTCTTTTTGTGCTGCAATTGTCGTGGCCCCGCGCCACTGAGAATACCGCGCTTAGTTTCGAGCAGTGCACTGGTATTGTGAAAATCGTCAATAACTCGGTCAAACTCACAAAAAACATGATTAATATAAGCATGGAAATTATGAAAGTAGGTGTGGCATTTCGTTAATTGCTTTTTGGCAGTGAACAGCTCCCGACCATAAGCTATAATCGCCGAAGGCGATACCTAAGAGTGGTCACGGGTGGAGTGGTGGACAATATTCTAGCAGCGACATGCCCATACCGCTGAAGGTGAAAGCGTTTGTATACTGAGTCGCATTTGCAGTCAGCACCTGCAAGTGCTGAGGAAGCTAAGGAGGGTGAAGTGATGGAGAAGCGTCCTGCCGCCCTGCGTGTGCGGAATAATGAAGTATCATGACAGCAAACTGATTGATATGCAAAAAACAAAAAGAACGAGAAATGAGGCTGCCGTGGTGTCACCTCACCGCTCGTTGCTTGCCGCGGGCGCCAATCCAAACTGCACCAGTCAGTTTCATCGATGCGTATGCCGCTGCTACTGCCCGCTTGAACTTTGTATCTCCGCCGCTTTCCAACGGTGGTCGTACGTTCTCCGCTGCTCGGGAAAGCCGAGCGGTGAAGGGAATTCGAGAGAAACGTCTGAATCCGCTTGCTGCTTTGTCTGCTGTTGCTCCTGGCGAAGTGGAAGAGGTTTGGTAGTGCGGCATGTGATCGTGGTCGAATCATCAAAAATTCACAGGTCGTCGACAACATCCTGTACAATACGCCTGCAAAGCCTACCGGCACTACGGATCGTCATATTCTTACATTGCTTGTTTCCAATGAAACTGGAGTGCTTTCCCGCATTTCTGGAGTGATTGCAGCCCGCGGGTTCAACATTGATTCGATTGTTGTGTGCAAGACAGAAGTTGCAGCTCTGTCGCGCATGACAATCGTGCTGAAAGGGCAAAGTGCCGAGATTACACAAGCCAAGAGGCAGTTGGAGGACCTTGTTCCCGTGTGGGCAGTGCTGGATTACGCGGGCACTCCGATTGTCGAACGCGAGCTCGTGTTGCTCAAAGTGCAGGCGATGCCTCCGTCGCTCAGCGAATTCGAAAACTTTTACACGGAAAGCAAAGACGACAGTGCAGCAGGCAGAGTCGGAGGCCTGTCGCCGATCCTTGCCGCGGGAATGCATCGACAAACGGTGATCGAGCTGGCGAAAGTGTTTGGGGCCAAGGTCGAAGACATTAGCCACGACGCGATCGTGCTGGAGCTCACTGCCCCGCCGTACAAGGTGGACTCTTTTGTGAAAATGATGAAGCCATATGGACTGATTGAAGTTGTGCGTTCCGGTGAGTTTTGTTCATTCACCCCAATTGTGGAGCTGAGTTGTTGCCTTTATTTTTCACAGGATGCATGGCGGTGCCGCGCAGCCCAGTCGAAGGCTATGAGGACGGCAGCGAGGACGATGCGGCGGAGAAGGCGAGCGCTACCGTGGATGCTTCGCAGCTGCCGCCAGGATGAGCGTGTTATTCACGGAGCTACTGGGATTAATAAGGCCCCAAGTGAATCACAGAATTGGCGTGATTAAAAACTCGAAACA
>JADHYT010000293.1:10471-25913 GCA_027604725.1 Entophlyctis luteolus
AAAAAACAAAAAAGAAACGAAAATGCTCTTCCGCGCCGTCGCTGCCGCTGTACGCGCTGCCCGGCCGTCTGCCGTGCGCGCCATGTCCACGTCCACCCTCTCCAGCGCTGCGCTGCGAGGTGCCGTTGCCGCTCCTAGGCACTCTGTGAGATCCCTTGGTCCTGCCATCGCTTGCTTGGAAGCCTAATCACTGTGCGTGCAGTCCAGGCTCGTCCAGGTCCGCGGTGTCAAAACTCTTGACTTTGCAGGAACCTCCGAGACCGTCTGGGAGCGCAGCGACTTCCCGCGCGAAAAGCTGGCGCAGCTGTTCAAGAACGACACAATGGCCGTGCTCGGGTACGGCACTCAAGGAATGGCTCAGTCTCTCAACATGCGCGACAACGGGCTGAATGTGATTGTTGGCGTGCGTGAGAACGGTGCGTCGTGGAAGCAGGCGATCGCCGACGGCTGGGTGCCGGGCAAGACCCTGTTCTCCATGGAGGCTGCCGCCGAGAAGGGCACAGTGATCTCGTTCCTGCTGTCGGATGCCGGGCAGAAGGACGCATGGCCGCTGATCGCGCCGCATGTCACCAAGGGCAAGACCCTGTTCTTCTCGCACGGTTTCGGCGTGGTGTTCCACCATCAGACCGGCATCGTCCCGCCCAAGGACGTGGACGTGATTCTGGCCGCGCCAAAGGGTGCGTGCGTTTTCACATTTGCTTTTTCCTTTTTTTTTTTTTCCTTTCATTGCTTTTTGCACCCTGGAACTGAAATTTTCTTAACTTTCCTCAATAGGATCCGGCTACACTGTCCGCTCCCTCTTCCTCGAGGGTCGTGGCATCAACTCCTCTGTTGCTATTTACCAGGATGTATCTGGTAAAGCCAGGGAGCGTGCTTTCGGTATGGGTGTTGCCATTGGGTCTGGCTACCTTTACGAGACCACATTGTGAGTTTTGTTCAAGTTGTTCTTCAATGTCTAAACGTTTGCGCGTTCCGATAGCGAGAAGGAAGTATACTCTGACCTGACTGGAGAGCGTGGTGTGTTGATGGGCGCTATTCAAGGATTTTTCCAAGCCCAGTACGAAGTCCTCCGTGCTGCTGGTCACTCCCCTTCAGAAGCCTTCAACGAAACCGTCGAAGAGGCCACTCAGTCTCTTTACCCGCTGATTGGTGCCAAGGGTATGGACTGGATGTACGCCAACTGCAGTACTACTGCTCGTCGTGGGGCTCTCGACTGGGCACCTGAATTCTACAAGTGCTCCAAGCCTGTGTTCCAGCGACTGTACGAATCTGTTGCCAATGGCACCGAATCTCAAAGATCCATTACCGAGAACGGACGCCCCGACTACCGCGAGAGGTTCGAGGTGGAGTTGAAGGAGATCCGCGAGAGTGAAATGTGGCGCGCCGGTGTTACCGTCAGGTCTCTGCGTCCCGAGAACCAGAAATAAGCCCCTTGGTCTTGGGCGTGCGGTTTTCAGTCGCTTCCAATCTGTCCTTTCTAGTTGGATTTTTGTATTTTGCAGTGAATTTTGCAAAACAAAGTTTGTTCAAGAATTTATCAGACAGTTCATGGGAAAAATGACCAGTTGAATAGCTAGCGAAGAACCAACACCCTTGTGTTTCCTTCCAACGCGTCTGAACGTGTCTGGTACCGCCAAATACTCGCCGCGAATAACACCATTCAGAAGTGATTCGGCACTTGAAAACTTAGCCGAAAAATGGATTATTTTAAGCTTTGCTCGAGCCGCTGACCAACCGGCATTAGTGTTGATACGGGTCAGAACATCCAGCACAGTCAGCGCTCCTTGCGCCTCGATCTGGTTTAAACCAATCAGTCGGTTGTTCCAAAAAGAGAACTGATGAGCAATGTTCCAAAAAAAAAGTACAAACGTTTATGCCTCATTCAGTTTAAAACGTGAAGTATCGTGATGCACCGCACGAAATACTTCCGGGAAAACCGTTGGCATAACACACGCAGTCAGTTCATATCGGGACATTTCCCCTGCGACAGTGCGTGAAGCTGATGATACCTTTCCGTTCAGAAAGCCTCCAGCCAGCACGATTGCACTAACGCACTTCAGGGGCATGTCATATGGCT
Source organism: Entophlyctis luteolus (assembly GCA_027604725.1). Classification (NCBI taxonomy): domain Eukaryota; kingdom Fungi; phylum Chytridiomycota; class Chytridiomycetes; order Chytridiales; family Chytriomycetaceae; genus Entophlyctis; species Entophlyctis luteolus. The sequence goes on from JADHYT010000293.1 coordinate 12,549, forward strand.
TCACGGAACAGCAATCCGTTCAAGCAGAATGAATGACAAGCAGGGGACCCATTTAAAATTTGCACAACTATGCCAGATGTAAAGTCACGTCTCTTTCAGACGAGCAAAGCCCATAATGCAAGTTTATGTATGAGAGTCGCTGTAGTGTATAAAAGACATTTAACAAGCTTTGGGAATCCAAGGTATCAGGACGAGTGCGGGCATAAAGCTTTCATCTGGATAGTTGCGGCCTGAACTTTTCTATCCGCGAAGAAATGCTTTGAATAGCTTCTACATGGTTCAAGGTATCGGCAAGATTGTTATCCTTATGGACAACTTTCACTATTCACGCAAAGAATAGCTCTGTGCAGTGGGTTGAATTTCGGACTATGATGCAACCAACAGAACCCAGCTTACAGACTACATCTCAAAGCCGGAGCTAGAGGACGGTCCATAACTCCTGGTAATTTCGTTTCGAGAATATCCTCAAATCGAATTCGCAACTCGACTTCATCTTCCAGCCAAGAATTTGAAACAAACGTCTTATTGCACTGAATTGTGCCTCACTGGTCATCGCATCGCTTTGATTAGTGGCGTATAGCTATTGGTATTGCTTAACGGGCAAGCAACTGAATTCAGATTTAGATTAAGCGTTAGAAGAATTCGGCGCAACGTCTGAGAAAGCTGCACATGTAATGACGTCTGAGAAAGCTGCACATGTACTGCATCGGCGAATATTTCGCGGCAAATCCGAGCAGGTGAGAATTGCCGGTGGCTCAGAATGCGAATGCCACATGTCGCGATGCCCGGCCAAAGAATAATTGCGCGCAACGAGACTGAGTTCTTACGATTGCATCTCCATTCCTTTCGCAAGAGAGGAAGCAACTGCGTGGATGGTTGTAAGCACACCCAAGCATGGGCCAAGAACCGTCCTTGGCGCCGCGCAATCTGACGCGACGGTCTGCGTGTATATAACAAAGGGACTGACGACACGCAAGTTGGAGCACACGTGGCGCGCGCGAATACGGGGTATTCCGAAAGGTAGGTGCAAAATACGCGGACAAAGGTGAGAGGCTGTTTCACTGCTTAACGGGGAGTCCGCGACGTCCTGTTTAGATGTCAATCGACTGGAATACCCGTGGCTGGAGCACAGAAGCCCTGGAAACTGGCGCAGAAGAACATTGAAGTCATTTGTGGGTTTGTCTATTTATGCCTTTATTTATGTTAAGTTACGGTGTGATACGATTCACTTGCTATCATTTGGTTTATTTTCAGATCTGTTTATTCGTTTGTACGTGTATCTCTCCTTGCGTTGGCTTCTTCTATGGAATCCCTTCTGTGCCTGCTCGCAATCCAAGTCTCTTTCTACTGAATTCACTTCATTCGCTTTCAAGACATTAATTCGCTAAGTATTCCAAGCCTCATTTGATGTTTTATGTTTTTGAATCTTTGTGAACCCGAATTTGTGGATTTTGTGCTTTGAACTTTTCATGCGTTTTTATATTCGTGAATTGTCGACGTACTCCGATTAAACTGTATCCAGAATTTGATTCGAAAGCTGATTCATGGCAAAATTCCAAACTTCAAGCAAACGGCCTATTTTGCAGTACAATTCAACGTAAGGAATTTTTTGGCGGCCCTGTCCCCTCATCACTCTTGATATTTACCAACTCCTGTTGTCTTCGCAAATGTCAAAAGTACCTAATTCATGCCGCGAAAACTAGTTTGCCATGAAAGCCTGTGGCGTCCTTAGTGTTTGGAGCCAAAAAAAAAAAAAAAAAAACTAATCGCGGAAAACGTGCTTCGCCAATGAATTCAAGGTTTATTACTCAACTTTGAGGCATTATCAGCACACGATGTGAACGTGATTGCATCAGATGGAAAGATGAACGCGCTTTTAATTCCTTCCAACAAATTCGTTAAAAATTGAACAAAAAATCGTACCTAAACCGACGTCGATTACAAAGTCTATTCCAAATATTTCATCATGAACAAAAAGAAGAGTTTTTTTTGTTATTTCGAAGAATCTCAAAGCACTCCCGATGAGAACGGAGAGTCAGTTGGATTCAAAGAAAAGCAACGGCTATCGAGTGAATTGATGGTATATTAATCGCACTATGTGAGTCAGATCTTCTTAATTTGGTGAATTTGGACGACGTTCCCGAGAATTAAAAAAGCTGCTGAATTCATTCGATTTCATTCATTCTTGAAGGAAATAACGTAAATGAAAAAGATTGTTGGAATTTGACCGCGAGCATTTTTTCCGTGAATTAAGCCATGATTACGATCAGATGTTAAAAAGGCGAACTGGATAATGAAGCTGGTGGAAGTGCGATGCATTTCGACACGGATAGAGACGTCTTTGGGATTGAAACTAAGGAAGACTTTGTATTCTTCGAAATAGATGGATTCAATCTCAAGAAATTCTTTCCGAGGCTACGAGCGGAGCTGCGGTTTCATGATGGAAGTGTTGACAGGAGCCAGTCAGCGATCCGGAAGTAGCATGCGCTTCGAAGACCCGGCGGAGTCGTTTCTCTCACGGGACGCAAGGAGCCCATACTGAAGAGTTTAATCAGCACCTGTGCCGCTGTTGCTACATCCTCGAAATAAACAATGCCATAGTACAACCATCAAGTTGCATTAAATATTTCAAGTTTGTTGGCATTTATGATGAGGATTCTGAACCGATACGGTATGAGTGGGCTTTGTGTCAATAATTTTCCTTTGGCAAGGTGTAAATTTTGACTCGACTTACCTTCCACGAGAGTACAAATTCTTGAAAATATTCGTTTGTCCAAAAAAAGTTTCTCTCAGGAACGAGCGATAAAAAGTCCTCGCGAAAGCATCAGTCGCAAAAGTATACGTGAAAGACCCAGCTAAGAGCGCTCTCAAAAATATCGATGTAGAGCTCACATTTTCTTGCGGTGAAGCTGGAGACAAAATACCCAGCGTTTTTCGAGAGCGTCATAATTGGGAAAGAGATAATTTTGCTTTCATGGCCGTGAAATTAACTTCGACTCTGCAGCATTTGATGGTTCATTTCCCACAAGACGTGACAACAGGTGGCTCCAAGCACCAAAATAGAAGTCATACACTTACTTTCCGCCCATCAGCGTACATTAAGTTCGATTATAAACAAAACCGCACCAGTCAACTTCAAAATTGTCATTCAAACTCTGAGAGATGAAGAAAGTGTAGTTCGAATTTTACGGATGGTACTGATTTCACGGGCGAGCATTACCCTTCTTAAAATGACAGAATATTCTTCAAAATTATGAATCTCAATTAGCTCTGCTTGCTTTGCTTGAATATACAAAACACTGCCCGAATTCGACAATTGTTGACGAAACCAATCGGAATTGTGAGAAGGAAACTCGTCAGAGTTTGAAAGCGAATGGTCAACAGCTTTGTCCGTCTTCAAAACCACGCGCGCTTTGGAAAAATATTTCGATTCGAAAGAGTCATCAGATTCGTTTCCATTTTCAGAATTCGTCGTAGTCGGACCCCTTCTCTTCTTCTGATGCAGTTTCAGTTCATTTCAAGCATCAGCAACATGGAGTTACGGGTGAGAGGGTTCTGGGTCCCTTGGAGAAACTTTCGAGAAGAATACTTGTCTTCAACAATGGTTCCGTGAGAATTTTTTGTTGTGTTTTTACGAGGCGGTGAGGAAGAAAAGTCTGATGGTTTCGAACTGAGCTGTTTTGTCTAAAATCGAAAGTGCTTTCGTTTCCTGGTGTAAAATGCCAATATACGTTCGACAGTTGGTTGATGCTTGGCCGGGGTTCACGTGGTAAGTCAAAAAAGAGGGAGGCGGCAGGGACGACTATCTTTAATGTATCATATTGCTGCTGTTACCGTTGCTTTCGCCCTCTTTGGAAGTGCCTTGTATACCACAAGGTTTAGTGTCAACTCCTCTTCTAAGCCGAAAAATGATTTTTACCAACTTGTACATGCTTATAATTGAATATTTTCCGTAGGCGACACAGTAGAGAATGCCGTTCTTAAAAAGAGCGGCAGTTATTCGCAGCTGAAAAGAGAGTGGGTCGCAACATTGGAGGCAAAAATACATGTTGATTCGATGCGCAGAGATCATCTGGATTTACTCTGGCAGGAGCGGATAATATCCATACTCTCGATTGATTCACGTTGATCCAAAACCAAGAAATTAGTGCAGCCATCTTCGGTTTCCATTTCGATTTGCTCTTGCTGATGTGTTCAATCTAGAACATTAAGGAATTGAGTGGTGCGAGTATCCAGCCCACAACCCACAGTAAAATGCAGTTACTTGATGGAAGCCCCCCCGAATCAGGCAGGGTTGAAACCGCTGCAACTGCAAATGAATCAATGAATGCTTCGCCTCGCTTGGGGCATTTAAAGAAAGAAAATCGGCCCAACAAAAGCATACACAAATCAACACTGATCCCTGTAGTTCATTCCAAAGAAGACACCCTTTCATCCTCGCCTTGCCCGTCACATACACTCATTAACAACAATGAGCTTCTACACTCGTCTGGGTTTGCGTGCTTCATGCACTATCACTGAAGTATTCTGAATATTCAATTTTCCTATGACACAACTAATCTGTATCCCAACAGAAAGACATTATGAACGCGTACAGGTAACACTTATGCCTTTGTTTTTGAATTCTCTGTCTGAATCGCCGCTGAACAAAGGCGCAAAGCAATGGAAACCCAAGTCAAGAGAGTAAGTTTTGCAAAACAACTTTCATCAGATACAGAACCAAGGCATTCTCCAGAGAAAGAACCTGAAGCAGCCGAAGCCTGTTCAAGAAGCGTTTGAAACGCTCGTACATCCGATGAATCGATTTAAGTATGATTGTGCCCATTGGTCACAAATATCGACAACCGTGGTTGAGATGAACTGCTACAAGCAGCTTGGTCTTGTACCTTCAGACCGTTTGACGCTGGTAATGATTTAGTTATTGCCAAGGCACAATAATTGAACTGTTATTTTCAGGACGATTTCGAAAAGGCTCTCAGGTATCTGCCAGTATTCTACCTTCAGTAGTTGATAGCCCTATTTATACTCAATGTAAACATGCAATCTTAGAATTGGTCTTCGAAATGTTAGCGATTTTATTTTATTTTTTTCTTTGAGTTTGAAACTCTTTTTATTGCAGAACGCAAGTTCCGATGCTGTATATGCCACACTTATTGCGCACAGAATGCTTGCAAATAAGCAAGAGAGAGTGAAATATGATATTTCCTGGAACTTAGCAGTGTCCTTCGACATTGTGAAGACAATCAAGGTGAAACTTTGTTGCCTGCCCAAAATGACGGAGAAAAACAGTTCAACTTGATGGAAGCATATGAGGGCTTTGAGTTTTCAATTTTAATTGAAAAAAGGGAACCGTGCGAATGTTCGCACAAGGTGTTGGTCGAAGTTGACTGTGACATATGCAATGGCATCGACGGGAAGGAATGCGAACTTTGTTTTGGGCAAGGAACGATGTCCGAGCCAACGTGTGAGAGGTGCAGTGGTAGTTGTAATCATTATGTAAGCAAGGTAAAAGATCCCAAAATCAGTTCCCCAGCATCATAACGCATTTAATTTCAGCTACACAAGCTTCAAGTACATCCCGGGATTATCGATGGGTTTACACACTGCGTGGAAGGAGAAGGGCACAAGAGAGCTGACGGTTATGCGGGAAATCTGGTGTTTCGTTTCGAATACGAGCCGCACGAATTCTTTAGTCGTGGAATTCCTGTGGACTCTCATGCAGAACAGGAAAAAAAGGACAAAGCACAAGCTTCATTGACATGCAAGTTTGACTTGGAATTTGAAGCTGCTTTGTCCGGTGGGAAATTCAATTTGACGGACACCATCGAGATAGTTCTTGGGCCGGGAGAGGCACTCAAACTTCCGAATGGTTTGAAATGCTTGGCAGGTCAGGGGCTTCCAGTGTGAGTGGTAATCTATTGTTTTCATTCACAAGTGTTCACTCGGGAACCAAAATGCAGATTTGGATCCTCCGAATGCCGTGGTGATATATTTGTTGCAATCAACCTCCTGGAGCCCCAGCTTTGGGAATCCGATTCCATTGTCTCTCAGACAGATATCACCAACGAGCAAACCCCTCCTGCACAAAACATCCAACACACTACGGGTCTGTGTACAGAAAGTTTCCAGCTTGATGATGTCAGTCAGATTCGCTTTTCTGGCCTCGTGAACATTCAAACGCCAGGCTTGTCGGAAATCAGTCCAACACGTTCAATCGATTCAACTTTGCCGGGCATCGCCGCTTCGTTCGCTTCGTTTTCTGAACAGATACCTTCTGTGGTTAAGGAGGCTTCAGTCTCAGGTGGTACTCGTGGTCCGAATCAGAAACGTAGCCGCGACGACGAACCGGAACTTGAACCAAAGCGCCTATGCTTGCGGCCGCGAATTCCTTGTGTAGAACTGGTACCTGATACGCCTTCTGGCAAGAACGCCAAATCAAAGGCACCAAAGGACGTAGTCGGCAATAGTCAAGTGAACAAATTGCAAAACAGCCACACTTCCACCTTGGTGCCAACAATAGGTGATGGTGTAAAAACACGCGGACAGCTGCGGAAGCTGGCCGAATTGGAAATCAAAATTGAGGAGCAATCTAAGAGAAGAAAACGCAATGAAGAACCAATTGCAACGGAAATCAAAATTGAGGAGCAATCTAAGAGAAGAAAGCGCAATGAAGAACCAATCGCAACGGAAATCAAAAGTGAGGAGCAATCTAAGAGAAGAAAGCGCAATGAAGAACCAATTGCAACGAAATGTGAAGGCCTACGTAAACGAGGAAGAAGATGCCAAGTGCAACCGCGGTCAACCGGAACCCGCCGTTGACTATGCCAGTTATTAGCGAATGTTGCGTATAATCCAATTTATGGAACCGGTTATTTGCTGAAAATTCAGCAAAATGTTTGTTGTTTTGTTTGGTCGAATTTTTTGCGCAAAGTTCTTTTCCATTTTGTAATCTTTAAATACATCCAAAAATATGTCCACATTCATAAAATGTCGCCGATCAACATGACATCTATGCGGTCTCTAATTTACAAACCAGAAATATTTATTTTTGTGTGAGAAAAATACATCAGTTAAGTTTATGGAACTCCAAGGATATCGTCTTCCTACAACTTTCACTTAGCATGACAAAACTCAGAATATTTGAACTCACGAAGTGCTTCACATTTTTGAGAGCCAAAGGGCTTGAATTGTGAGATTTTGTCAACATATTTTTTCGGATGCGTGACTGAATTTTTGGAGATGAGCTTCTCTTCGCTCCTTTTGGTTCAGACAATATGCACGGTTTTGAAACAAACGGCGAATACTGTAATAAATAAGGCGTTTGACGCTCTCCGGGGACAACAGATCGAGAGGGTTTGGCTCCAGAGAATGATCCTTGTCCCCGGTCGATTTTTCGAATCCTTGCCGATACAGTTTTTGGATTTTCAGCATATTTTTCCCGTTTTACAATTCCCACGGAACCCAAGTTGGCATTGTTTTGAGAATCGATTTGAGCAAGAGGAGTGGCCAAAACGCCATCCGTGATATCGCCCTTTTTTGAATGCAGAATGTCCACCTGCGATCCTGGAGTGCGTTTATTTGAAGGAGTCGCCGGCGGCAATGAGTCTAAGAATTTGTCGAACTCGACAGTGGGAATCGCAGGCGGTACGGACGCGACAAGGTTCTTGGTACGCGAAATCTCTCTCAACAGAGCAGAGTTTATTTTTGCAGCTTGCAGCTTTGCATCGGCGGAGTATGAGGCAAGTTTGCGGGCCCTGGGACTTTCGCAAGCGTTCGTGTCAGCATCGTCGTCCGAACTGCTTCTTTCATCATCCGACGAATCGCTTCCGTCCTCGCGACTGTCGGAGTCCCCGGCAGATCGACCGCCACCGAAGGGAGGCATGGGCATAGTGCGGAAGTGGCCGCGGTCGACGACCACTTCGCCCGAGGCAACCTCAATCTCGTCGCACTGGGGGGGGGGGGGTGTGATGGTGAGCTCAAGTGAGCGAGCGAGCGAGCGCGCGACAACCTCTGCGGACAAGTCGCGTCCGTACTTCTCGAACACGCGCAGCCACGCCTGCTCGAGGCGCGAGCGCGCGGCGCGTCGGCGCTCGTCGAGGGCTGCGGCGCTGCAGTCGCGCTCGCCGCCGCTGCTGCTGCTGGGCGCCTTGTCGAACATCCAACACGGAAAAAACCGACCGCGATGGCCCAACCCGCCCTGGATGGTGCGTGCCCCCCAGTCTGCCCCCTTCTGCTTCAGGCAGCTCCTGACCTTAACGCCGCCCGCCCCCCCGGGTGCAATAGCGAACCTGCTGAAGCTGTTCGCTCCGCGCCCGCCGCTCAACCACGCGACCCCCGTCGACAGGCCGCCCCAGGAGCGCAAGCTGCCCATTATCACGGGCGTCGCTTCCTTCCTATCGCGCATCGCAGACGCACCCCCGCACGACCAAGACTACACCCCCGCGGAAACCAGAGAGGAGAAGAAAAAGAGAAAGCAGGAGGAAAAGCGTGCGCGTGGCTTAAACCTGATCGAGGAGAAGCTGAAGACCTGGAAGCCAAACGAGCTTGACGAATCAAAGCGCATTACTAAGGATGCATACAAGACTCTGTTTGTCGGACGGCTGGTGATTTCTCTTTTTTTTAAATTTATTTATTGTTTATATATTTTATTTTCCACTTCTAAACTTCTTTCTCCTCTTCCAAAGAGCTATAGCGTTACGGAAAAGATATTAAGGCGAGAATTCGAACAGTTTGGCCCGATAGTTTCGGTACGTGCACAGGCTTCCGACTGTCAATTTTATTTGAATTCTTCGCGTTGTTAGATCCGTATAGTTTCTGAACCATCCGATCCTCCAAAACCCCGCGGATACGCATTTATTGAATACGCACACGAGCGCGATTTGACGATTGCATACCGTGAGGCGGACGGAATGAAAATTGATGGCCGGCGTGTGGTTGTTGACGTTGAACGCGGGCGCACAGTGAAAGGCTGGAAACCAAGGAGATTAGGCGGTGGCCTCGGCGGAACGCGCTTAGGTGGACCAGATGTTAACATCAGGGTTAGCGGTCGCGGTGATGGCCCTCCTGGTGGGGCTGGAGGAGGATACGGCGCAAGAAGAGACGACAGACGTGGTCCGGCGCCTCCCCCAACAGGAGGCCGCGGAGGCTATGGATTTGAAGATAGAAGAGGCGGTTACGACTCCAGGAGAGGCGGGGCTCCTTACGACGATAGACGTGGCGGGCACGATGACAGAAGAGGGGGCGGTGGGAGTTATGACGACAGACGAGGAAACGGATACGACCGACGAGGAGGCGGCGGCGGCAGTAATTTCGAACGGCGCCGCAGTCGGAGTCCCCCCAGAGGCGGTGGGTATGGTTATGATGACAGGTATCCCTTTTCCTTCCATCCCCCTCCTGCATTCTTTAGTATTCTGCAACACACTTCTCCTTTCTGCCATGTCATTGAGCTTGGACCCCGTCGTGATTTTATTGTAAGTATACTAAGTATCTTCTGTATTTGTCGTTCTGTTCTTCATATGATCCGGTGGGTGTTTCCGATCGACTGGAATATCAAGACGACGCTGAGTACGAGTATGATGAGCGAGCGGCATCGGGTCGTTTGGTTTTGTTTATTTTTTTTTTTTTTTTTTTTTTCGTCTGGAAAAGGTTGTTTGGCGAGCGAGACGCTTTCATGGGAACTCAATATTTCACCGAAAAAAGTTCTGATGGAATTAGCAGCACTCTTTATCTATTGTTGCAACTATTTCTATTGCGGATGCATTCTTTCCTCAGCGTGTTCGTGGACCCTTGGACGTAGTCGGTCGGTTCACGTTCTTCGCAGCAAGGTATTGTCCTGATGCAACTGATGTGCACATTTCGTTCTATTCTGCATCCCATGTCCAGATTGGCGGTCATAACACATTTCAGCTTGCTTATCTTACCGTTGGCAAAAATGTCGTGAAATTCCCCGATGTTTCGCACCCATGCGAGTTTTCACAATTTCCTGCACTCACTCAGCACACACCTTATTTTTTGGGGGGAGTATTCGTTATCTCGGTCGGGATGCCAGCCTTGAATTCCGAATAGAGCGACACCGTGTTGCTGCTGTCCAGAAACTCTCGAGTTAACCCCTCATCGCAAGGTGACTTAGCATTTATTGCGCAACGGAAGTAAAGCAGCGCGTCTGGCAGGCTTGAGCCCGACACAAAGCTGCTCGGAGATGTATGTCGCCGCAGACTGAACTCATCCTGCTTGATTCACCACAAAAAAAAAAAAAAAAAATTTATCTTGTTAGGTGCGGCAACCCTGGCCGGGCGCGCATCTGCGCCGCGTTCCTCCGCGGCCTGTCATCGCAACGTCGGCGCGCGCCCCTGGTGGCCCGTTCTCTTTTCGCTGCTTCCTCCCGGGGCCTTTCCGCGGCGTTTTCCTTTCTTTCTTCGTTGACGCATCACACGCGTTTCTCCCATGACTCAGTGCGTGCTGACGCTTTCGGTCTGTGTCGCGTTTGAAAGTTCTTTTTGTCTGTTTGTTTTTTTTTTTTTTTTTGTTTTTCCGTGATTTCTTGCTCGCTGGGAGGGAGCATGATGCTGAAAATGGACACATATCCGTCGACGTCTAAGCGCAGTGGGCGCTAGAACTTTTTACGCCAGAGACTAATGAACGTCCAGCCGGACTGCCCAGCCAGCTGAAGATATGGCTGTGGGAGCGTTAGTCCGCATTTATTTGACTTCCGCCCGCCAAAATTTCATAAAAGTTGTTGCCAAGGCTTCATTCAGGAAGATATTGACTCTTTTTGTCAACAAAAATGACCCAACATATACCCTCACCGTCACAACTTGTGAAGAATCGAAATAAACAATTTTTCTTTGTCCGAAAAAAAAAAAGGGCGGGGGAGGGCGCATCCTGTAAAAGGCCAGCTGAAAATCAACTTAACAAGCAGATCCGCGAATTAACAAAAACCACATGAGGTGCTTAAAAAGGGTGGTACAGGGGTCGGGGGGGTATCAATGTTTTCGATCAGTAGTGAAAGCATGTGTTTTGCGTTGCTGTGGAAAAAAAACAAACAAAAAAAAACAAGGGAAATCAGAACGTTCGCTCCAGCAAAACGCAACATACCTTCTTCGTGAATTTGCATCTCGGTCTTTTTGTAAGTGTTGAGTTCATTTCGTATGGCAACTTTGAGTTGCGGAGTGAGATGTTTAAATGTCACGTCACCGTCGGGTTTCCTGTTGTATTCACTTTTCCTGAAAGTGGTGAGGACTTCCACGGTTTCGCAGAAGACAATGTTTTTGGCCTCAAGCTCGTGGACGCTGGGACGTGTGCGCAGTTTCGATTCCAGCGAGTCTTCGATCATGGAGCGCGAGAGCCGACGCTGCGTGTCGGCGAGGTTCGGAGCAAGGTTTGGTGCTGGAATTTGTCTCAAGTTAACCCCGAAAGCACAAAAAAAAATTCAAAAAAAAATCAAAAAAACAAAAACAAACGAAGGATGTTGACTCACCTTGGATGATATTCATTTCCTCGAGCTCGACTCGAGACGGCCGCCGTTTCAGAATCGACTTTAGCTTTACGACTTTGGCTTCAAAATCGAGAGGGTTCTGATCGTCAGGTCGAAATAAGCTGTCGTTCGAATCACCGGCTTTTTTTTTTTGCGATTGTTTGTTACCCGGAGAGATTGGGAACGGCGAAGACGTCGGATTAACAAAAAGAGCAAATGAAAAAACTCAGAGAGTGCGACATACGTTTTAGTATGTTTCGCAGCTTGAGATCGACCTTGGACGGGCGCATTTCCAGTTTTCTGTTGAGCGCATCCTGCTGTCGTTCCTTTTCGAAAGACAGCTTCTTCTGAACTATGGTAGGCGAGACGGAGCTTTCTACGGTTGCGGATTAGGATGGTACGTTCGAGTAAGCGACCCCCCGAGGCGTAACATTTTCTCTTAATCACCTTTGAGAATATTCTTTTCAACAAGCGTGTCCTTGTCGTTTCTTCGTGAAAGCTTTTTGCCGATTTCTGGTTGGTGGGCGCGACAGAGGAAGGGCGAGTTAGCGGAAGGAGTGCGGAAGCAAGGGGGTTGGGGGTAGGAACCTGACACAAGCTTGGTAAAGCGACCGCCGCCATTCGACGCGACGCTCTCGAGCGACGAGTCTGGCAGATCGGAGGGGGCGTTGGGGCTGGGGTTGGCGTGTGCGTGGACAGGCGGGGCGGGATGCACGGGGTTCATGGTGGAAATGCTGGACACGTCAAAGACAGGGCCATTGTGTGTGAGAGGGACAAAGAGGCGATGCCGCACACACTCACACAGACGGGGGTGATTGGCGCGGTGGAGTCGGGGCAGGGGGCAGGGGCGGCAGGGGGGTGTGATTGATGTGTGACTGATGTGATTGATGTCTGATTGATGTCTGATTGATGTGTGTGTGTGTGTGTGTGTGTGAGTGGGAGTGAGTGAGAAAGGGCCCACAGATAAGATTAGATAATTGTGGGTGGCACTCGGACACACTGCAATGCACCCATTCCACTGCCCCATCGACCACCAACCAACCACCCAACCACCCAACCACCCACCTGCCCATGTTCGCCATTCTACGCTCTCAGTCCTGCGCCACCGCCCCGAAGCTCCGGTCTCCGAAAAGCGCCACCTCGTCCAGCTGCGCCGCTGACTCAACAACTGCCCCTACCACCACCAGGATTCCCGGGAACGCGTTCGCAACCGCATGCAGCGCGCCCGTCGTCGCCATCAGGGTGAGGAACACCACGTTGCACTCCGCCACGCCGTGGTCAAGCACAACGCGGATCGCCATCAGCGCCGCCGCTCCCGTCGCTGTCGTCACGTCTGTGACGAGTGCGATCCGCGACGATATGTCCGCCGGAAGTGTGTAGTGGTGCAGTTCCGTTTCCGTGAGAATATTGTCCGCTGACGTGCCTGTCGCTGTCCGGATTGGTTGCACAAGCATAACGGTGCCCGTTTGCAAATTTCTAATCACTTGATTCATTCCCGTCAGCATTGTCGGCCCGCGAGAACGTGTGACAATTATACCACAAAGCTGTGTGGGAGAGGAAAAAAAAAAAAAAGAAGTTTTTTTCAAACTTTGTCAACTACACCTTAATTAAAAAAACCAAACAAAACAAAACCTTGGCATGGAAATCTGAGATATCAATGTTCCTATCGACCGACCCAGCGATTGTTTCAAACTCAGCTAGACCGCGTTCGACAACGAGACGACTCAGACGATCAACGGAACACTCGAACTCTTCTGCAGAAATGTCTGCAGAAAAAAACAACAAAGTCAAACGAAACAAAAAAAAAATAAAATATTTTAAAATTTTTGAATTTAAAAACCGTTGGGGTATGGGGGTGTTTTTTTTTTTGGGATGTTAGGGGGTTTTACAAT
>JADHYT010000294.1:0-28241 GCA_027604725.1 Entophlyctis luteolus
GCGAGTGCCGGGCAAGGCGGGTTCGGCGGGAATCCATTTGGCGGCGGTGGAGGCGAGAATATGGAAGACATACTGAGGATGTTTATGGGGGCGCAGCAACAGCGCGGGTTTGGTGGGCGCTCGCAAGGACAGCACTTCCATTTCGGTTGACATACATGTCCAACATTTGCCCCTCACCCATGAAGGCTCACCGATGAAGGGAGTCCCCTTCCCTGTTTCGACATGTATTTTAAGTACCCAAGCTCTAATGAAGAGCACGATGCCGAGGTATAGCTTACACGAAAGCGACAGTACCGCCCACCTCAGCTAGAAATGCCTGACGCTAACCAGATCCGTAATCGCGATCCAAATTCCGACCAATAGTGGCTAGGCACCAAACAACGCAGGAAGCAATGGTCCAAACCAGCAGTCCCATTCTTCGATTCTTCGGATGACCAATCGCATGATCTGGACTAAGTGTGGTGGAAGAAACAAACAGGCTATGTCTGCCATATCAAGCTAGAATATTACACAAAAATTTAGATTTTTCCACGAAACTTTCTCCCACTTTTCTTCGCCTGATACACCTTTTCTTCTTCTTCGCTGCCTGAATCATCCGCAACTTCGGACTCATCATCGTCACTCTCAACTTTAGACGCCTTCTTTTTGCCCAGCGCTCCTTTTCGTTTTGTTGCAACGACAGCCTTCTTTGCAATCACTTTCGCGTGTGCATTCGTCGTCGAGCGCGCATTGCTCGTGGCAGTTTCGCCCTGCAAAAAATAGGATTAATTCACAGAGTTACCTGCCATTCGTCACTTGCCAGATCAAGATTGTTCAGCAGAACATCGATCTCCTGAGAATCTTGCTGCAGTCCGGACCGTTCCTGCGAGATGGTTTTTGCTTTCGCAATGGATTCCTCGTTTTCCAAGCACTGTTCTTGAATTTTTTTCAACGAACTCTCGAACTCGTCCAGAAGTCCCTTCGATTCCAATTTTGGAAGTTTTTTGGCCTAACATAGATATTCAGAAATTCAGGTGTTGCTTTTTTTTTTTCTTTCAAATTAACCCAATTACCTTCACGATCACATCGTGAATGTACTTGAAAACAAGGGGTTCGTGCAGTTTGTCGGCATACGCAGGCAGATATTCAATAAGCTTTTTCACACTCTTCTCGGTTGAAAAATTGACGAGCGACAAACAGAAAGCAATATCCTGCCACGCACGGGGCTCCTTTGATGTCTTGAAACGGATGCAAAGTTTTTCAACAATGCTTTCGTTTTGCTTTTCCTGATTCGAAAAAAAAAAAAAAAAAAAAAAAAAAAGGTACGAACATGAGACTGTCGCCGTCATCATCCACACAAATCCAACCTTCTTCAAAAATTCGAAAAGAAATTTCATGATGCTACGGAAGTCTTCGTCACTAACACCAGAATCTTTCGCGGACAGATTGGATATTATGTCCGGCAAGTTATTGTATATCGCGTTCTCTTTCGTGGATAGCTCCGTGAAGAAGAGCCTTGCGAGGTCGCTGATTCTCGCGTCAGAATCTTGAAGGCACTTGGCCATTTCACTTATTTGACCTTTGACTTTAACCATTCCGTTGAGAATCAGGTGGGTCAGAACCATAAGGGTGTTCTTCTTTACGATAGTGTCATTGTCGCTCAGGCGTTTGTACAGGTACGTAATATTTTCATCAATCAACGAATTAAACGAAACTGTCATATCTCCGAGTCCTATGATGATGTTGCTTCTAATAATGGGATTTGTAGACTTTTCCAAAATTGTGAAGAGTAGCTGCAAGTTCTCCTCGCAATACTTCGAGCTTATACACATCAGCTTGCACAATGCCAAAGTCGCCATGACCTGCAAAATCGGAGCTTTGAATGTCAAGTTCGAACGGCATATATCAGCAATCATAGGTGCAAAAGCCGCAAGGAGAGAATTTTGTCCAAACAGAAGGTCAATTTCTCGTATGTACGAAATTGCTTCCGTGAATTCATCTTCCGCAGCCCCCGTAACCTGTTCGATCTCGTCTTGCTGAGCTTTTGCCGGACCCGAGTCTTCTGTAGAAATCAGTCAGATCTGGCAAAACAGGGGGCGGCTGGCTACTTGAAACTTTGCGGCGCTTCCATTCTTGTTCTATGGCTTCCAAATGCGCAATTTGCCGAATTCCAATATGCCCTATCAGAAAGCACAATTTGCTCAATTCAAACGAGTCGCACTCTGTTCCGGCACCGTTCCCAGGGGTAATGGAAGGCCCGTCTGGAACAGCATCTACCCCAGGTTCCACAGCAGCGGCAGCTTGGTCAAGGTTATTTTCTAAATTCAACATGTTTCGAAAAGAATCGACCACGTCTTCCATTCGTGAATCCAAGTGAAATAGCCTTTGTGCGAATACTCGTAATACATGACCGCATAATACATCTGGATGCTCAGATAAAGTGTAAATCGTATTTATGGCTTGTTCCGTAAATCCGAACCTAATTGGCTTTTTTTAATTGTTTTCTGTCATAACAGGGTACGAACCAGTTGTAAGATTTTGTCGAGTAAAGCATAAGTTGGCACAATCTGGAGAAGACTGAGTCATTCATTGGAAGGCGCGAGGGCGGTTCAGCGTTAGATCCCTTTTGTTTTTTGGCCGGCCCGAGCTGCTGAAGAGCAACACAGGCATATTTAGCGAGCAAAAGGTCCTCACGAGCGTTTTCGCCCAGGCCGCAAGAAAAGAGTACATCTTTTTGATTCGAGATAATCGATTTTTTGGCTTTACCAATCATGCTGAGAATCGCCAGTGCACTTCGACGTCTGCCAGGAAGAGCCTCCTTACGCTTTGACACTGCTCGGGCGAATGGGTTTTTTGGAATTCAAAATTTTGGGCCTTACCGAATATGCTCCATAGTATATCTATAGCACCCTCAGGAATCATGGATTTTTGCATCATGGCAGCGATGAGTTGTTCAAAGGAAGTAATTTCTGCTAGATTCATGTCTTGTATGAGGCTATGTATTGGTTAGAGTAAGTTGAGCAGTGATCCGAAACCTTATCAAACTGTTGGCAATAATTTCATTCTTTGATCGAACTGGATCAGGCATCGGGTTCATGTACATAATTTCGTAGCATTTCAATAAGTTATCTCGGATACTGCCTTCATCGTCTGTGCTACTTCCATCTTTTTCCCAAATTTTGTGGATCATCTTTTTTGTTCCTTCCTGATGTAATTCATAAGTACAATTTAATCAGCAATTTTAAACCTTGGCTAGATCCATTTGAAAGCGGTGAGCAACGCTGAAGAACTTCATGCATTCGACAACTTCTGTCTTGGTGTTGGACGAGAGCAGTTCACACACAATAGGCATAGCTGTCTTCATCTGCTTCAAAAATCGAGCACCGTCCGAATAGTACTTTAGAAACCGCCGGAGATTGCCGAGCTCGTTCAAATTTGCCGCCGTGGATGATTCTGATAGGGGTAATTCATTCGCGCTCAAATCCTTGTGTGGTGGTTCTTCATCAGAATTGTCGCGTTCCTCGGATTCTTCTCCGAAATTATCAGCAAATCTGTCCTGAAAAGGTGTTCTTAATTTTCTTCATAGGAAAGTACCTTAATAAGTTTCTTAAGTTCCTGACGCTTGCTTTTGAAATGATTGAGACTCATATTTCCTTTGTCGTTGTCGATGGCAAGGAACGGAGAAGATTCAATCATTTTTGCCAATAGCTTAACTGCGTTTTTCCTCACAGCACTCGCTTTGTCATGTAACCGACCAATCGCCAAGCTTACAATCGATTGCCAACGGTCAAGCGGAATATCTGTGATTCCACCATCGCGACGTCTAAAAAGCTCAAGTTATCGGCATCAATAGAATAAAAAAACGCACTCCGCCAGTTTTTGCAACAGCTGCAAAAGTTTCGATCGCACAAATTTGTTTTTATCCGCAAATCTTTCCTCAAGTATGCCGTAGAACGACATCATTTGGCTAAACGCTGCTTCCGATGGGTTTGTGGAAAGTTGATTGTGAATAATGTTCGCGAAAACCTCGAGCATCGCGCTTCTGATCACATAAGACTAGCGGAATGCCGTGTTACATAGAGAGCTAGAAATTTGATAAAAAAATCAACCTCGGAGTCAACATGTCCTTGTAAATTGATCATGTTTTTCAACACTCGCGAAGAGAAAACGTCCGACAGTTTTACAATGAACTTGGCGAAGGCCTTAGATTGCTTAGAATCCTCTTCGCCAAACTCTAAATCTTTTGCATCTCTGAAATTATTACTTTAGAAAAAGCACAATTTGAAGAATGGCACCTCAAAATCCCGTCAGTCAGCTCGGGGAAATCAAGCTCATCATTCAGCTTTTTCAAAAAGTCTGCAACGTGTTCGGCAATGTTCTCCTCTCGAATGAGCTGCATTATACGCATTTGGACCGATTTTGATGGACCTGAATCATATTTTTTGGCCGCAATACCCAATATCGCAAAAGACGCATTGCGCACGGTGGCTGTTTTAGCCGAATCTGGATCTTCAAGAATAAGGGAAACGGATTTTGTGATCATTCTGTTTTTTAAAGTATCAGAGAAAGGATAGAATAATCTGGTATTACCCAACGAAAGTGTCGCGCTCGGGTCCTGATAAAATAAATTTATGGATGTCAGCTTTTAGCGCGCTCGCAAGAACGTCAAGCAACTGTCTCTTTTGTGATTCCCAGTTCCCGGCCTCATTGTCGAACTTGGCTTTCGACTGCAATGGCAAATAAAAATACGTACGGTCATTACGGATCTCACCTTCCCTTTAGTTTCTGCAGCCTTTTTTGGCAGCTGTGAAGATTTTTCTTGTCTTGCTTTCGATTCCGCAGCTTCGATAAGGCAATGAATGAAGAATCCATAGGTTTCAATTACTGCTCTGCAGGATTCCAAATTAGTGTCACCGTCCCTACTCATAGCCTCCTCTGCTGCAAAGGATAGAAATTTCTTAAAGCCTGCATATAGAAAATCAGTTCGATGCGCTTGGGTTTCTACAAACATTCAGCAAGGATGTCGACCAACTTGCTCATTCCCACAGGTGGCAAAAGAGTAAAGTATCTGATGCAGCTTCGTATCCCGGCAAATATGAATTCGTTCCTGATTGCATCTGGATTTCCCACTAGTGAGCTCACTATGTCTGAATTACGAATTATAGTAGTTAACCGCCGACTGTGTCACAGAGGTATTACCATCTAGAAATGCATTGACTTCATCAACGCGAAGCTCGGATATAATGGTCTCGCCGTCGAACGCGGCTTGGGGGTCTTCTTGGTATGTAACAAGGTTCGAGTGCAGGGACCAGGACATTTTTTTCAGTTTCTCAAAACCTCGTCCACAAAATTTGAGTAACCTGGGGACACGGTGGACACGGCACTTTGCCATTCCTCCGTGCCACGTTCGCGCCTTCCCAGCGCTCGTCGGACTCCCGCAACATCTCGCAAAATAGTGTGCAGCAGTAAACTCCAGTCGTTGTTTCCGGCCTCAACGCTGAGAGCCGCAAGCTCTCTAACATGTTGTCGCACACGGCCAATTGAGAACAAAAAACATGAAACTCTCTTCATTACCGAATTTCTGCGTATTCCAATCCGAAGTTATCCTCGAGTTGAGAAGGACCTTGCGTTGTCGCCGACTGAGGGCCCGTGTGGAATTTATCTACCTGGGTGATATCAACGCGAAGAATACTTTCCGTCCCTCCGGTATTATGAGCCTTTAGCTCGATAGGAAGGCTAAGTCTCCTTGGATTTCGATCAGCCAAAGGCGTCATTTCTGAAATTTTCATGAGAATAACCCAAATACTTAGAAAAACCTGGCAGTGGCAATCGAAATTGCTGATGAATACGAGACAGTGCCAAGGCCCAATCGGAAATTTTCGCTGATCTTTGAAAATGATTCAGCGAAATCAAGATGCTGTCAACTGACTTGTCTGTAAACCAATATCCCACTGATATGTTCAGAACTTTCGAAATTTGACCTAGAGAACGGATTCGATACTCCAATATCAGTCGCTGCGCATGATGATTCACCACGGCGTCTAATCGAAGCTGAAAAAACAGTTAGGCGTGGCAGTGCCTGACAGAGAGAACGAACACTGGTCGACACAACTTGCTCTGATGGCCCTCGTGGCAAAGCACAGGCTTCCTCCTCCTGCAGATCCAGAAATTCAACCGATGCCTTCACAGACTCTATTATTTCGTTGGAATAACCTGGTGCACAGAAAACACGAATCAACATTGCCAAAGACGGTAAGTATGAAACCATCTATTGATTTATAAAACCGAAGTAATTCTTTCGCAATCTGCAATAAAATTAAACAAATTAAACCAAGATGGAACATACGGTAAAATCGTTCAAATCCAAGGCTTTTTGAAGTAATTCAATGGCGAACTGATAAAGTTTTAAAGGATGTACTGCAGAACCAAAACTTCCTTACCTTCACACTAACAGAAACAGGATCCAAGGATTGAATGATAATAAGGTACGAAGTAGCAGTTCTCAAACGCTTTGCTTTCAAAGATTCCTGATTGATATTTGTGATTTCTTTCCCTTAAAAAGCTACACTTACATGAAAAAGACTGTGAGGGTCGCCAACAGAAGAAAAAAAGTAGCGCCACTGCGAAACGTCAGTTTTGCGTGCGCATTGAGCAACAATATCGAGAAAGCAAGGGAAATCTCGTAAAAATGCAACGGTTTTAGAAAGAGGCGAAGCTGTTAATGATGTCAGTTTTATGAGGCATTCAGCCAAAGATTAGCAAACATCTGTTCGAATCGACTCGATTCGAGTAGTCATCATCCAAAACTTTATGCAGCAGCATTTCAAGCGCATGAGTGAAGTAGTTAAATTGGAGGTATTTTCTTATGAATATTGCGGCAGGAACCGTGAGGTTTTGATCCAACAAGCCTCGAAGTATTTCATCCAAAAACAGTTGACTCTGCTAAAATGTTAAAGAATTAAACTTAAACCGAACAAACATAAGCTTTTGGTTTGAACATAACACAGTTTAAAGACGGAAGTGACGAAATGATGGACTGTAAGCCGAAAACGATTCCACGGGCAAACATTATTGCTGAGGGATTTTAAAATTTATCTGGGGTTCAGGGAAACTTACACAAAGGATAAAAGTCCGTTGCAAACTCAGCAACTATTGGTCGTGCATGATCAGGATTCGGGGAAATCCACACCCGCATCCCGTGTCCACAAAAAGCCCACATTGCCCGAAAATCCTCGTCTTTATCCATCAACCAGTAATACTCCACATTTTCCGACAGCACGGTGCGATCCCATTTTCCGTCGCGCTGAAAAAGCCAGCCCGTTAAGTCTCAAATATGGAAATGCACAGAAAACCTCTTCCAGTAGGCATAAAGTACCAGAATTTAGAGCAATAATGCTCCTTTCAGGCTCGTTTTCTTTCCGGAAAAAACTTTCTGTCTTGTGAATTGATTGGACCGACATTGGGTTTAATGTCAAATGGCCCAGGTCGATAATACAAATGATCTCCATGGCGACGACACCATCTGTTCCGAGTTAAATATGCAAATTCAATTTCCATAATCTTCTTTACCCTGGTTAAGAAGACCAAACGAATGAATCACGCCAGTTTCCAATAAAACAAGAATTGACGAATTCGAAGATGACAGGATTTGAATTGGATGTTGAAAGGTTGTATTTGCCAAATAATTCAGATCCAGGGTACCTTCTCCTCGAAAGATTCGAACCTGGATTGAACCTGAAATCAGTCATTGACAGAGAAAAAATAGCTTGAGTGTACATGAAAAGTAGAAGTTTCGATATCTTCGATGGCAGCCACTATTGTCGATCCAAACCAGCAGCAACCGCCGCGAACAGAAAAGCTGATCTCTTCCGACTCCACTCCAAATAACTTCCATCTTTGAGAAGTAATATGGCAACAAGCAAATCCATATTTGCCCGCAATAACAATGTGACTGCCTTCATGATTCATTGCTGCATATTTGATCGGCCAACTTGTTGCAATGTACAAAGTCGGGATCTGAGCGAATATTAACAAAGGCTCAAAGGCACTACAGTTAAGCCATGCCTGCAAGACGTCCCATTGATTCATATCTAAGCCAATTGCATCTTTTCCATCCTTTTTACTGTTTCGGAACAGTACTCTGTCATCAGCAAGCAAATAAGGTTGGCGAAGATTTTCCTATCTTTAAATGAGAAAAATCAAACTAAATGTGTACTTACAATGCTTGGGTTCTGAACGAGTGGGGACACGACAAATTTTATTACGCATACCTCTGGAGAGATGTTTATTGGGCAAGAGACTAAGCAATACAAACCGTGGCTCGTCTTCGAAATTGAACTAATGAATAGTTCGTATCCGCCAATCCCCCAAAACTTTTGGATGTTCAAAAAAATTTCAGGAATTCTGGTCAACTTACGAGATCATTCACTCGAAAAATTTGATCGTCCTGACACCAGTTGAAGGAAGAATTGCTCCATTCATCCACATCTGAGTTTAACAGGATTTTCCCGAAAACGCTCCAAACGCTCAAGCCACCATCTTGCCAAGCGATGGCGATTGTGTATCCGTCATTACTCCAGCTCATGCAAGAAACCGGACCAGTTTTTTGCGGTGAATGTTCGATTTTCGTCCGAGATATAGAACGCATGAAAAACACCTCCTGCCTGTCTTCCGACATAGAATATATGCTCACTTCGCCTTTCGCATTCCCAATTGCGATTAATAGAAAGCGAGAATTCACTGCAACGTAAGTCGCCGCTGCTGTATCTGCTCCCGAATTATATATGCACAGTCCCGCCCAGTGGACGGCTCCCAAGTCGGAATCCGCATCCAATTCTGATTCATCACCGATCGATCTTTGCGCTACATATACCTTCCCGTCATCGCAAATCCAGACATAGATATCCATGGACTCATCGACGCACACAATAGAAATAACTTGGTTAAGCGTTACCGACTGCAAAAAAATGAAGTATCAAACCAGGGTTTGGATCAATTATGAATTCCAGTGCAAATAACGACACGGTGTTGCCGCCGTTTACAATACCAGCCCATGACATGGACAATAATGAAGGAGATTCGATCGTACAGAACAAAATCTCGTCATCCAAACCAACGCCGCTGCCCGTACTTTAGTCAAAATCAAAAAGAAGAATGTGAAACCACCATCTTACGCCGGAATCGATTTCTAACGCCATTCGGAAGTTAATAATAGCTTTAGCGGGACCATTTGATTCTCCGACACCAGGTGTGTAATGATGGCTGTTGGCCCATTGATATTTCACAGTTGGCGAATTACTTTCGATTGAAATATCATAAAAGTGGAGGAATCCTTTGTCTGTCTGGGAACTGGATCAGATTAATGCGCAAGATTCCACTCACAATAACGACAAATGCCGAATAATCAGGCTTCCAAATGACATCAACGTTTGAACCATCTTCCAAAACAGTTGCATCAGTGCGAGAACAAGTCGAAAGAAGTACATGCGGCTGGAAATCACGACGATCGATCGTGAACGGTTATGTGCGTGTTGAACCAGCAAGTCGATTACCCTTGTTGACCAAAGCGAGACAACCTTGTTCGAAATCACGAGCATCATATGAGGATCTTCGGGACTGCATCGCATTTGCACGTATGGTCCGGAAGTCGGATGGCAGTTTTCGGCGAGTCGAGTTATAGTTCGCTCCGGAAAACGCATTTGACAAATTCCTTCAGACAAAACAAAAAATGGAGGACTGGATCGAGAAAGTCATCAACATACACCTGGGGGCGTCAGATGAGGCGATCGACGCGCTTCTTGCCTGCAGCGAGTTGAAACGTTTTTTGAACGACCAAGAAAACATCGCGTCGCTTTATATTTTCAAGCAGAAGGCATTCACCCACTTTCGTCGCCAATTCCTTAATATTACACAGAGTCAACTCAGGCCATACCTAGATTTGAATATCGATCAGTGCGACTTATCGTCGCATTTTGTTGCATTCACCAAGCAACATCCGGGAGCACCTATAAATGATCCACTGGATCTGATCGTGACACCATTCACAACTCCGTCACCAGAAAATGCATTCTGTCACGTCATACACGATGTTTTTGTTCCGATTTTGAGGTTCGTCAACACGCATTCAGCAAATTTTTATGAGCAACAGGAACTCGAACTGCAAAATAAAAGACAAAACGAGAAGTTTAGTAACTGATTTGGACTCCATGCTTGTGTCTGACTTTAGTATCTCTGGTAACTTCATAAATTTAAATGTCGTCTGAAAATTAAATTAGTTATGTCCGATATCGATATCACATCGATTTCCTCATTGGATGATGAGCTGAAGTACTGGATCCTCAAAGCTGAAAAAAGCCAGGTAATTTAAGGGTTCAAGTGGAATCAAATCTTATCACACGGCAGGGTCGCGAAAGGGAGCGTTCCTTATTTTTCAAAGATCTCATACAAAATCTCCTAGTTGAATTGCAGCACTTCGAGTATTGTTTTAAATGTAGTCATATTTGTGTTAACTTTAACTATAGCTCAGTTTCTTTGTCTGATATGACAGATATATCAGAAACTGTTCAAGATTGCCTGGATGACATTTGGTTGAGAATGTCCCAAATCATTTCAATTAACATTTCATACAGGCGCCAAAAACTCTACGATGTGTATCCTCAACCACGAATGGATCACTTGATGAATTTAATTTGCGGCAGAATTATTGCCGTAACAAAGATGAGATCATCTGAATCCCTGAGTTTGCACCACACATTTTCCAAAGTAAACCGTTTGATTCCAATATTTACTAAATGCGCCACAGATAAAAGATGAGTTTCGGGCAGCAATTCAGACATGCAATAGATTAGAGGATATATTGACTTCCTTGACTCAACGGTTTTGGCCAAATTTTGGACCTCACCCGTGGATTGGCGACCATTTCACGTCTAGAGATTTTACTGCTTTTCGCATCCGTTTGAGCCAGGTTAAACATTGTTGAATGCTCTCGTTTAATTCTTTTCAGTATTACGAGCTTCGATCTTCACATAACTTGATATCCCACCTTCTGTCTCCTGAAGAGCGAAATGAAGTGCATTTTGAAAAAACCTTGGTGAGTTTTAGGGATAAGAGACCGTTAGAGTTGGATGCGTCACAGTGGGAGGTAGATCAGGTTTCGTTGATTCGAGCTGAATGAAGTTCTGAAGATTGCAGTGGCACATTACCAGAAATGGATGATTTCGGCCGAAAAACTAATTGCCGGCAAATTGAGCCAAATTTTTTCATCAATTATTTCGCAGCCCCATCAAATGCTTCAAGAATTCCAAAAGTATAAAGATCTCATGAAAACAGAGTCAGTCTTTAGGCAATTAGGTATAGAATAATTATCTTTGAACTGTGTACAAATTGAAAAACAGCATCCGAGCGAGAAGCTATTCTAGCACAGATTTTAGGTAGTCTAAAACAAGCAAGCATTGATTACAAAAACGTCATGAGTGAGCTGAAGGTTCGGGCCCCCGTCTACCAAACTTGCATTCATATTTTATAGAAATCTAGCGGTGAATCTCAAAAGCATTTGAGGACTATTATTTGGTTGAAGCAATCGCTCGTAAAAGTATGTCATTCATCAGCTTGCATCCCTGAACATGTCTAAGGTTGAAGAGGCCTCGCGTTCGGTGGAAATTTTATCGCCGAAAGATAAATCATTCGATGAATTGGCCAGCCAACTTTTCAAAGTTTTCAAAAAGGCTGAAAAGGAGCAATTTGCCTCATGGATAGAAGTAACAGAACATTTGATTGAGAGCGATACATTACGAGACCGTTTTGAGTCCGGAAAAGTAATGGAAATGGACATCAAACACGGAACTTTGCGAGTTAATTTCGATGAGTCTCTCGTGAATCTGATAAGAGAAGCAAGGCAGTTGACCGGTCTTGGTTATATCATTCCTCAAAAAATCCTCAAAACAGCAGAAACAGCACGGAAATACTACCGCTACGGAACAGTATTGAAGCAAGTTGCACATTTTTACAACACCATTCACGAACAAATGCTTCCGTCGCAGTACAATATGTTGTTAGAGCATGCAAAATCATTTGAGCGACTTGTTCGGGATCCTCTGATTGTGCCTGAAAATAAGAATAAACCAGGTGGAGGATTTGATTGGAGCTTGCAAAACAGTGTCGAAGACTACATAAATAAGCTTCAATCATCAGCAAATCAATTAACTTCTGAAAATCGCAGATTACGAAAATTTCACAATGAAATTACCGATATTGTAGTTAACCTAATGTCTGTCGACCTGGTTAAGCCTCAAGGAAAGTCAAAGTGGAAAGAGTTAATAAACTCGATTAGAAGCATTATTGCGTCGGCCCAAGAAGGACTGAAGGATATCGACACTTTGCCGTGGAGGAATCATTGGGATCATCAGTTATACAAAGCTTTGGAGCATCAGGTATTTTCGATTTTAAAATGAAATTTCGACAGAATTTTTCGTAGTATCGAATGAGTTTGGAAAATTTGAACGAGAATTTGCCTGAGATCAAAGTTGACTTAATTTTTCAACATCAGAAGTTACAATTCCGTCCGCCGTTTGAAAATATCAAAGCAAACTATTATCGAGAAATGAAAAATATCATTAACATTCCCAGTTTATTCAAAGGTCTCGGGGATTCCGCAATTTTTTTGAAAATGGTTGATAATAACCCGGCAGTTCTCTCGATTGTGTACAGGAAGACCGATGAACTCTTCCAGAATCTGATGATTGTTTATGATTCATTCAAAGATTGGATGGTTCTTGGAACTATTTCTTTGGAGGAATTTGTTCAGGATAATTTGGTCGAGGCCGCCGATTGGGAGTTTAACTTCAGAATGATCAAAGCCAAAGGAAAGGAGTCTGAGTTGATTCCGCCCGCAATTCAGATAGACTGCGTTTCTATATGCACTGCTCCGATGAAGGCTGCAATCGACGACCATTTGCAAAAGTTGTTCGATTGTCTTCTCACATCCCTTCGATCCTCAATCGAGAAGCATCTCAAAATAATTGACGAATTTGTGAGTAAAGGCTCAGAAGTCCTTGGTAAACGCCCTCAGTCTCTAGAAGAAATAGGGGAAGCAAAAAACAATCATGAAAAACTTTCAACAGCGAAAAATTCGGTTGCTAAACACTTTGAAAACGCTGAAATAAAAAACAAACTACTAAAGTCTGTGTCTGGCGGGGGCATAGATATCTCAAAAATACACAACAAATGGAGCCGTCTTGAATTAATGCTGGAGAGTCACGAATTGGTCGTCAAAGAACAAGTCGAGATTTTGCGTCAAGCAATCGATGGAAGAAAAAAAGCATATGTTGCAAGCATTGAAAAGTTTTCAGCAAGATGGAAACAACTGAAACCGCGACTAGAAAGCTTACATGAAGCAAACTATGCGAAAAAAGCACTTGCTTCCATTCAAGAACGTAGGGCGGAGCTTGAGGAACTCATGTCAACAAAAGATGAAATTGATACTGACTGCCAACATTTTGGCATAGATCCATCGCAACCTGGGGACATCGATGAGGTCTCGAATGACATTCTTCGGGAAGAAGCAATATGGGGATTTTATGGCGAGTATGACAAAGCGATCAGCGTGATACTTGACGAGGATTGGATTTCATTCAGAGGAAAAGCAAACAAATTCGAGGATTTTTTGATTGATTGGCTTGAAAAAGTTCGATCACGAGAAGTCGATGCTCTGTCTGTTTTCATTCAAAACCAAATTGACGGTTATCGGGAATTATGCCCCTATTTCAAGTTTTTGCGAGGTGATTCATGGATGAGTGAGCATTGGGGAGAGCTATTTCGCATCGTTTCCCTTCCGAAAGGGATCTCACTGAATGATCTGAAATTTGGCCACTTATTGGCAGCAAAAAGTCAAATTCTGAGCAAAATTGCTGACATCAAAGATTTGAATGGACGCGCCAGTGGCGAAGTTGCGATTAGAGAAGCACTTCAAGAGTTAGACATGTGGGGGGCCAGTGCGGTATTTGCTTTGTCAGATTATCAAGACGCAAAAGGGAACTCGGTAAAAATTGTCAAAGATTGGAAAGAAACAATGGCACAAGTTGGAGATAATCAATCTTTGTTGCAATCTTTGAAAGATTCTCCTTATTACAAGCATTTTGTTGACAAGACGCAAATATGGGATAAGAAGCTGGTGGCAATCGACGAAAATTTGAGAAACTTAAACAGCGTTCAAAGAAAATGGATTTATTTGGAGCCCATATTTAATAATGGGGCTTTGCCGTCAGAGCAATCCAGATTTTCCCGTATTGACACAGAGTTTTGTAAAATATGCTCTTGTTTGTCCAAAGACAACCGTGTAGTTTCGATTTTGTCAATACCGAATATCAGCGAAAATCTTCACGCTCTTGTGGACCAACTGGAAAGATGTCAGAAAGCTTTGAACGAATTTTTAGAGTCAAAGAGGTCCAAATTTCCTCGGTTTTACTTCGTTGGAGATGAGGACCTACTAGAGATCCTTGGACAGGCCCAAAATCCGAATGTCATTCAGTCTCATTTAAAAAAATTGTTTGCTGGAGTCCATCAAGTGCAATTCAGCGAAAACTCGGCATCAATTATTGCTATGAGAAGTCTTGAAGGAGAAACCGTTAAATTATCCAATCCAGTGCCGTTGTCGCAGACTGTTGAAACCTGGCTTGATCTCTTTGCAAAAGAAATGAAAGTCACACTCAAATTAATGACAGAGCAATGTTTGGCAAAGTTCGACTTGCACAAATACCCAAGCCAAGTTCTTGAATTATCCGAATACATTAACTTTACTTCCAAATGTTCTGATGCAATAACAAAAGGGACTTTAAGTGCATTTAATCGTGAATTAAAAAGCCAACTAGAGAAGTACACTTCGTTTAACGCCAGTGACATTGATGATCCTGACGAACGTAAAGTGTTAGAACTTAAAGTGAAGGGCTTGATCCTCGATATCATTCATTTTATTGATGTTGTCAATCAACTTCAAAAATCTGGTGTATCAGATACAAACGATTGGGATTGGAAGCGTCAACTTCGAATCTACCTCGAAAAAGGAGAAAATTCGAAATGCGTCATAAAAATGAATGAAGCTGTTTTTGAATACACTTTTGAATACCAAGGAAACTCGCAAAAACTCGTTCACACACCATT
Organism: Entophlyctis luteolus; assembly: GCA_027604725.1. Lineage (NCBI taxonomy): Eukaryota > Fungi > Chytridiomycota > Chytridiomycetes > Chytridiales > Chytriomycetaceae > Entophlyctis > Entophlyctis luteolus. The sequence goes on from JADHYT010000294.1 coordinate 15,133, forward strand.
AACTGATAAATGCTACCTCACATTGACGCAGGCAATGTTCAGTGGATTTGGCGGCAATCCGTTTGGGTGAGTTTAAACAGTTCGAGGGAAGCTAATCCATATTAGCCCGGCTGGAACAGGAAAAACCGAGTCGGTTAAAGCTTTGGGTGAGTTGATGGGAATTTTGTAAATTAATGGAATTTTACAGGGGCCCTATTTGGGCGCCAAGTTCTTGTGTTCAATTGCGACGAAGGGATCGATTATAAGTCCATGGGAAGAATTTTTGTTGGACTTGTGAAATGTGGCGCTTGGGGATGTGGGTTTAAGTTGCACACAACTTAGCTTAAGCCAAATATAGGTTTTGACGAATTTAACCGTCTCGACGAAGCTGTACTTTCAGCTGTTTCCCAGCAAATTCAAGTGATTCAATCAGCAATGAAAAAAAAGGAGCGGCAAGTTGTTCTGCTGAATAATACAGTCGATTTGAGCCCTAATTCCGGAATTTTCGTCACTCTCAACCCCGCTGGTAAAGGTTACGGTGGCAGGCAAAAACTCCCAGATAATTTGAAGCAGCTTTTTCGATCAGTCGCTATGACACATCCAGACAATGAGCTTATTGCAGAAGTTATCTTGTTTTCTGAAGGATTTAAACTTGGAAAAGAACTCGGAACAAAAGTAGTTTCAGTATTTTCACTCTGCAAGCAATTGCTCTCACATCAGCAGCACTACGATTGGGGACTTAGGCCCCTAAAAACTGTTTTGAGCCATGCAGGAAAGCTTCTCCATGACGAAAAGAAAGCTGAGGAAGTTGGTCGGCAGCGCGAGGCACTCATTGTCGTTAAGGCTCTCAGAGTAAACACACTTTCAAAACTCACAATCCAAGACTGCCAGCAATTCAACAACTTAATCAATGATGTTTTTCCCGAAGTCAAAATTGAAGAAATCAGTTATGAAAACTTGTCGGTGGCAGTTCAAGAAGTTTTCTCCGAAATGAATCTCGATTTCAGCAAAGTGCAGTGTGAAAAAATATACCAGCTGCACGAAGCCTGCAATCAAAGAATGGGAGTCGTGATCGTTGGTAAATTCGCAATTATTTTGAATCTTTGAAAACACCAAAAAATTGTAGGACCGAGTGGGAGTGGAAAGTCAGTGCTGTGGCAAGTGTTAGAAAAGTCTTGGAGAAAGTGTGGCCGTAAAATTAAAAAGTCTGTCGTGAACCCCAAAGCAATCGATCGACATGCACTGCTTGGCCGAATGGACATCGACACGAGAGAGTGGTTTGATGGTGTGCTGACAGCAGCTTCTCGCCAAGCGGTCAGGGAAACAATCGATACGCATTCATGGATTGTTTGTGACGGAGACATAGATCCTGAATGGATCGAGTCTTTAAATTCTGTCCTTGATGATAACAGACTCCTCACGATGCCAAACGGAGAAAGAATCCAATTTGGTCCGAATGTTAACTTCATTTTCGAAACGCATAACTTGAAATTTGCTTCACCTGCAACAGTTAGCAGAATGGGCATGATATATCTGTCAGATGATACCCTTGATTGGAAGTCTATTTCTTCCTCATGGTTACTCAAGCAACCGGAAGAAATTAAACGCAACTTGGAGCCTTGGATGGACAATATATTTTTTAAAGGTGTTGACTGGGTGACAGTCAATTGCGTACCCATCATCGAAACATCAAAATCCGGAATTATCCTCAGTGGCCTCTCACAGCTTCGAGAACCCACTCGAAAAATTGAATTTATATACGGATTAATTCGAGGTTTGGGTTCAAATTTGATCGATGAACATCGTCTTGGACTAGCGCGAGAACTTTTTCAATTATCTGGCGAGCAGTCTCCGGATCCAAAACGAATGCTGGATTTTCATACCAAAGACGGTCACATCGTTTCTTATCAGTCCCAAATTCCAGAATACTCACATCAGCAAATTTCGTTCGACGCTGGTTCTGTGCCTGTAATTGAGACTATAGACGTTCAGCGTACAATGGATACAATTATTCCTTGGCTCAAGGAGGAAAATCCGTTCCTTGTGATAGGACCAGAGGGTGCCGGAAAGAACATGATTCTTACGCATTGCTTCAAAAGAGCAAACGCGTCTGTGGCCACAGTTCACTGTAGTGCCCAAACAAAGTCTTTTCATCTTGTTCAGCGTCTATCTCAATTTTGCATGAGTGTCAGTACAAGTAATGGTCGTACGTTAAAACCAAAAGATTCTGAAAAGTTAATCCTCTATCTCAAAGATATTAATTTGCCGAAACCTGATAAATACGATACCGTTGAGCTCATTCAATTTCTGTTGCAGCTTATCTCTTATAAAGGGTTCTATGATTCGAATTTGGAGTGGGTGGCAGTTGAAAACATTCAAATTGTTGCTTCAATGACTCCATTCACCGGCCTTGGAAAACACGCACTATCAACTCGGTTCACATCTGTTTGCAGAATTCTTCACATTTCATACACGGACCGGAGCCAACTCCTTTTTATTTACTCGGGACTTGCGAAACAAATGCTGAATCAGTGCATTCCACACCATCTTGTTTGGAATGCCCCAAAGAGCTCCGATAAATTAGCTGCAGCAATGACGACCATATTTCAACAGTTATGTCACAAGTTCACTGTGGACGTTTTTCCTCATTACATATTCAATCCGAGGGACCTGACTCAATGGATAATCGGTATATCTCGGTACAACTTAAATGGTGATGATGAATTAGAACTCCTGAAGGCGTTTGTCTACGAATGTAAACGAATATTCAGAGACCGCCTGACTTTGGAAGAACATAAAGTCGAGTGTGATAAAATCATTTATAATGTTATTAAATCCGAATGGGGAGTGTCGATCGAGAAGGAGAAGTGTGTTTATTCATGTTTAATTAAAGGAACTTCGAAAGACAGGCAATTAGAAGAAGTGGACATGAAAACGTATTCAGAAATAGTAGCAAAGGAAATTCATGTATATGAACGCGATTTTCGGGATCTTGGGTTGATTTTATTTCCGGAGGCAGTCGAAAATTTGGCAAAAGTTGAAAGAACCTTATCTCAGCCAGGTGGATCGATGCTGTTAGTCGGAAGACCGGGAGTCAACCGGCGCAGTAACGCTCTCATTGTTGCATATATGCTGAGGATGACGGTGTTTACACCAAACGTGACACGGAAATTCAACACGAAAACCTTTTTCACCCTTATGAAAGAAATCATGCAAGCCGCCGGTACTCACAATGAGCAGTGCTTATTGCTTGTAGAAGACTATCAAATGGTGGATTTGGAAATTTTGGAATGCATCAACAGTCTTCTGAGTGCAGGTGAAATTCCTGGTTTGCATAGTCAGGAAGAAATAGACGCAATCACCTCTACTCTGAAAGAAAGCCACTCCGAGGAAGGCTTCCAAGGATCTCTGTTTGAGTTTTTTGTTTCACGCATCAGAAGAAACTTGCACATCGCACTAGTTATGGACTCGTCTAGTTTGTCATTTGCCCCCACCTGTGAATCAAATCCAGCTTTCTATTCTAGATGCTATATTCAATGGGTTGAATCGTGGCAGCCCGAAAGCATGAATCTGATTTGTCAGAGTAATTTCAAAGCCAGTGTCACTCTTAATCGCTTGGAGGAACAAGAAAAGCTGATCACCATTTTATTGAATATTCACAAAAGTTGCAAGCCAATTGGTGCCACTCCAAAGCATTTGCAGGTGTATATAAAAACGTACGAAACAGTATTCAGCACCAAGTTGCATGTTTGGGAAGACAAACTGAAATACTTCAAGAGCGGTTTACAGAAGCTTCATGATGCATCCAAATTTGTTGATTCTCTTTCAGCGGATGCACAAAAACAAGAAATAGAATTGGCGAAAAAGCAGAAGGAAGCAGACGCTGCTTTAAAGGAAATTACTGATTCAATATTGAAAGCATCTGATCAAAAGACAGAAATGGAGACGCTGTCCTCACAACTGAAAGAAGAAGAAACAAAACTCATGCGTAGAAAAGAGGGAATAGAACGAGAGCTAGCGGAAGTTGAGCCCGTGTTACATCAAGCGCAGTCGGCTGTGGGAGAAATCAAAACCGAGAGTCTAACCGAAATCCGATCGTTGCGTGCTCCACCTCCTGCTGTAAGAGATGTATTAGAAGGAGTCTTACGTCTCATGGGTAATATGGATACGTCGTGGAATAGTATGAAGGGTTTCCTAGGAAAGCGCACTGTGAAAGACGAAATCATGAACTTCAACGCCCGAACAATAACCCCTGCCGTCCGAGAATCGGTTTATGCCTTATTGAAATCAAAAGGAGATTCTTTTGAAGAATCACTGATAAAAAGAGCATCAGTTGCAGCAGCACCACTTGCCATGTGGGTGAAAGCCAATCTTCAGTATTCTAGTGTTCTCGAAAGAATCAGCCCTCTGGAGACGGATCTTTTGAATTTAACACGGAGCTTAGAATCATCTAAACAAAGAGTTCGAGATTTGAAGGCTTCTCTAGATGAAGTGGACAACAACGTTGCTATTTTAAGGGAAGGATTTGGTGCAAAAACAAGAGAGGCCGAAGCGCTCAGAAGCAATCTTGAAAAGGCGTCATCAACAATTAAGTCTGCACATGAGCTGCTTGATAAACTGTCAGGAGAAGGACGGCGGTGGTCACAGCAAGCAAAAGAAATCAAGTCACAAATATCCGCACTGCCGAAATGCGCAATGATTGGTGCAGCATTCATTGTGTATCTTACCGGAACATCAGAAGACTTACGCAAAAAGTACATTGAAGAATGGACAACAATTTCAGGGGTCGAAAATTTCAGTTTGCAAAAAGTCATGTGCTCTGAAAGCGATCAGCTGACTTGGAAATCGCAAGGACTTCCTGCTGACACGCTGTCACTAGAAAATGCTATCTCAATATTGCGCAATGGAACCACATCTTTTTTGGTGGATCCTGCGAAGCAGGCAACCTCCTGGTTGAAAACACATCTGTCAAGTATGAAACCAGAGATAACAAAGCAAAATGATGACAACTTTTTGCGCACATTGGAGTTATCGCTTAGATTTGGAAAGGTTCTAATCGTGGAAGATGTGAAGGATCTGGAGCCGGTTTTGTTTCCGTTGCTACGAAAAGACCTTATCAAACAAGGGTAAGTGACATCGGTTTTTGAATTTCTGAATGCCGTTAAAGACCAAGGTTTATGGTCCAGCTTGGAGACAAAGCTGTTGACTACAACGAGAATTTTAAAATTTACCTTGTGACTTCAAAAAATCAATTTTCAGTTCCTCCATTCGCAGCTGGGCTGATAAATGAAGTTAATTTCACCGTCACAAAAGCTAGTCTTTGTGGACAACTGCTGGGAGTCACTCTGAAACATGAAAGGCCAGAACTTGAAACTCAAAAAGTTCAGTTGCTAAAATCAGAGGAAGACCTGAAGCTTCAACTATCGCAGCTGGAAGAATCGGTGCTAAAAGAGCTTGCCAATTCGGACGGAAATATCTTGGAAAATCGGAGCTTGATTGAATCTCTGAACGAAACAAACTCCAAAAGTGCAAGTATTGCGCAAAGCTTATCCACATCACTACAGCTCCAAAAAGACCTTGACCGAGAAAGAGAAAAGTTTTCGCCCCTTTCGGAGTTTGCCAGCAACCTTTATTTTGCCGTTTGTGATCTTCCTAAACTCAATCACATGTACCAGTTTTCATTGGCAGCATACATAAGGATATTTGAAACAGCTCTCAGAGTTGAAGGATCAGCTACAAATGATGGAATCGAACTAAGATTGCGGCTGTTGATTAGTGAATTGGAAAAGCTTGTGTATTTATTTGTGTCACGATCGCTGTTCAAATCAGATCGGCAAACTTTCGCTCTCAACCTAATAATTAAGCAGCATCCAAGCATTTTCGAGAAGCGAGAGCTTGGTATGTTTTTGGGTCTGATTCTGGACAGCGAGTCCGAAGATGCAGCCAAGAGTGATTTCCCTAGCTGGCTTCCCAAGGAAAGCAGACAAAACTTTCTTCTCCTAAAGCAACATTCATGCACGCTTTTTGATGCCTGCAACTTTTCCGACTATGACAGCTGGTCTGTCTGGATAAACAGTTCCAGCTGTGAGACAGAATTCCCTCAGTTATTAAACAAAAAAGCCAAGTAAGCTCGCATTTAGCAATTTAATACTCACGTCGCCTCAGCCATTTTCAAAAGATGTTACTAGTCAAGTTATTTCGACCTGACAGGCTGTTGAGCGCAAGTAGGAATTTTTGCTCTTTTCTACTATAACAAACTACATGAAACAGTGGCTTTGTTTTGCTGCTCTGTTATTGGAATCAACAGTCTTGCATCGCAAGCCTTCAGTTTCAAGCAGATTGTTGAAGAAGAAACAACACCGTCAGTTCCAATACTTTTCATTACCACTCCCGGAGCAGACCCTTCTCAAGAATTGCGAGATTATGCTCACACCGCAGTAGGTGCAGAAAATTACCGGCAGGCAAGTTTTAGATTTTGTTTCAAAAATTCACGATCCAGGAAGATCCCTATGGGACAAGGTCAAGGAATGATTGCAATCAATGAACTGAAAGAAATGGCTTCAAAAGGTGGTTGGGTTTGTCTTCAAAATGTTCATTTGGCTATTTCATGGCTGCCGGAGCTTGAAAAGGACTTCGGATCGTTGGACCTACACCCGAAATTCCGACTTTGGATGACATCAGAGCCTCACTCAAATTTTCCGATAAGCTTGCTGCAGTCATGCCTAAAAATTACAGTGGAATCTCCACCAGGTAAAATAAACCTTCTACAAAAGTCCTAAAATTAACAAGTTGACCAATACAGGCGTCAAAAAAAATTTACAACGAATTTACGAAGGCTGGACGATAGATTTCATAAACAAAGGATCAGTATTGCGCAGCCAAGCATTGTTTGCGTTGGCGTGGTTTCATGCAATAATTCAGGAACGAAGAAACTATATCCCGCAGGGATGGAACAAATTTTATGAATTTTCAGCAGCAGATCTCCGCTCAAGTGCAGATGTTTTGTCTGAAATGTGCAAAGACGGAAGTGCAAAAACAATTCAGTGGCAAACTTTACATGGCTTACTCGAAAGTGCCATTTACGGAGGCAGAATAGACGACGTATATGATGAATTGAAATTGAAGAAATACCTAGAACTCTTTTTCAATGATGGTAAGAAGTTCCGGGTAAACGATTTAATGATTAGATTAGACATCTTCTTGTTGAATGGGCGAGCTCCAACCAAAAAACTAGCCAAGACAATAAGTTAGAAATTTCATCTTGGGTTTTTAATGATGATTGATAGATCTGCCTACTTTCGCTGACCATGCTGAGTATGTCAAGTTAATCAATAGTCTCTCGGAAATCGACGATATGTCCATGTTTAAACTACCCGCCAACGTTGATCGCACCCGTCAAGAATTGGAAAGCACTAGAGTTCTGGGTCAGCTAAAAGCAATGGTAAATGGGCGGGCTGATTCCGGAATTAAATCATGAACAGCGACACGACGGAATACATGGCACAAAAATAGACAAAGAAAGCTGGGCAAAGGAAGTGATGCCGTTTCTTCTTTTATGGAAGAAACTCAACACGGGTATTGACTTGATGCAGAAGAGAGTCAAGCCAGATACACAGGCTGAACCCGTTATATCCTTTATTTCAATGGTAATGTGCAATGATTCTGATCGAAAACTTACGCGCGGCATTCTCAGGAATTGGCAAATGGGATCTCAATAATGCAAAAGATTCATTCTGATCTTTCTGCTGTATCAAAAACACTGCGGGGAACACTCCTGATGTCAAAAGAAGTTCTTGAAATTTGCACCAGCCTCATGAAATCGGAGACGCCATTGAAGTGGATGAACTTGTGGGAAGATGGCCCCGAAAACAATCCTCAAGAATTTCTTAGTGCAGTCGTCAGGAATGCGACAAATGTGGACGATTTATGGAGAAGGGCAATATCTGGTGGAGACCTGTTTTCAACACCATTGAAACTATCAAGTTTATTCCGCCCGATTCCATTTTTGAATGCATTTCGGCAACAGACGTCGCGCAAAAGTACGTCTTCCCAACATAACTGTGATAACCAAAATTTAACTTAGTCAAAATTCCGATGGATGATGTTGTTCTCTGTTCCACTTGGAAGAAAGGAGAACTTTCCAAAGCTCCTTTGCAAATTTCAATAGAAGGGTTACATTTGCAAGGATGCAAGATGGAGGGAGCGCAACTCGTGGAAACTTCACCTGAAAATCCGAGCTTTGCTGTCGTTCCAGTCGTATTCTTGTCGTGGATGCCGAAGGCAATCACTAATTTGTTGAGGATTCTTCTAACCGTTTGCATAATATTAGTCTTTCATTTTGCCTTCAAGAATGGAAGTTCCTCTTTACACTTCACAAACGCGCGAAAAGCTTGTCGCTACGATGCAAGTTCCTTCACTACCAGAGGACGAAGCAAAATGGATTCTTGCAGGTGCAGCCTTCTTTTTGTGCACATGAAACAAATAAACTTGCGGGAATTTCTTCTCCATCCCTGGTCGATCTTTGTACAACAACCCATTTCCATCTCTTTCCATTTCAAATGTCGATGGGCAATAGTTTCCAACGTACGAACATCAAGGCCATCCCGCCAGAGCGAGGTGCATTCCCTCTTGATCTTCAGGCTCTGTGTAAGCGACCGATGGAGGCATACATGGCGTGCCTGAAGGAAGCAAAAGGCGAATCTAGCAAGTGCCGGGAGTTGTCTCGGCAATACATAGAGTGTCGCATGGCGCAGTGAGTTTTTGACATTCCCTGAAACCATCATCTAAGGTAGCGTAGGAACCTGATGGAACAAGATTCATTGGAGAACATTGGTTTTTCTGGCCATGATTCAAATAAACTTCATAAGCAGTACGCCGAATGTCATGTTCGCTCTTCTTCGATGGGTCCTCTTGCGTCTCGCCTGCTCAGTCTGCTTGCGATGATGAGGCTGTTCACCTGTCGCCCGGGCGGACAAGCATTGTCGTCGTTTCCACGAAGTCACCAACTCTGCGAGTGTCTGTTACGAACGTCCCGCTAAGGTTGAAGCCAATCGCAGCCGAACTGCTTACTTTCTCCACTCGTTGGTCAATCCCTCAAGAGTGGTTCGGGAACAAAGAAAGCTTTGCTCGCTGGCCAACTCCGAAAAACTTCTGTGGCGGCTCACAAAAGCTGACTTCACTAGACAGCCGCATATCGCTGCAACTTAGTTTCCATCGTAAATCTTTTTACGTGTCGATGCAGGGGCATAGCCAAATATGCACCCTTTCCACCTTGGACGCGCCGAACTTTTTAGTGTATCCGTTGGCCCTTCTTCTTGGCAGTCTCTCCCAGAACCAGCTCATAGATCTTGCGAGAGCGTCTGGAGCAATTATTACTAGTAGGCATGTTGCCATTGCATATCCCTTGTCGATGCTTGTTGAAATGGACCGTTTGTTCGAGCCTCTGAAAAATTGTCCCATCCGCGTTTTGCAGACACCTTCTGTCGTATATCGGACTGTTTGCATACGAAGAGACTCGTTGCTGCCGGTTCGTCTCGAGAGTATCGATAGTGGCGCCTTGCGGTTTCCGCTTGTAATGATTGAGGCCAGTTTTCTCGAGGACAATACTCTTTTGCAATCGGACACTGATTTTGCTTTTGTAACCATGCATACTGACTGTGCTTCTGAAGAAAAGTCGGAAGATACGATACAAATGTTTGATGTCCGCAATCTGCCGGAGAAGGCTGTAGACTATGCCACGAAGAATTCGTATTCGCTGAAAGTGGTGGTTGAGAACATGAAACGGCTCTACCAGCAAGCATTCGAAGCATTTGTCGTGAGAACAAACGCGGAGCCAGTGGATTCAAATCTCGGATGCATTTGGCTCCCCCATACGTCACCTATAAAACAATCTGTGAGTATACCGTTAGTTGGAAAATTTATTTCTTTCGCCGACTACTCTTTGCGGGGAGAATTCGAGAACTCTGGAGTTTGTATCTCCGTTGCAAATTCAAAGCTGTTAGACCTACAAACACCGTCTCGAAAATTTGAAGATTCGTATGCCTTAGTAACTTGTGCCGATGGCCAAAAATTCAAAATCCGAATAACCAAACCAATTGGATTTGAGAGGGAAGTTGACTTCCTGATTCAGTTCGCACGGTGGCTTGAAAAATCTGGAAACGGATATGAGAGCCGATGCTCGGAAAGGTTGAATCGGGAGGGATTGGTGTTGATGGCAGAAGAAGCTCTCGCGAAGGCGAAATTATTTATATCCAAAAATTAAACGTGGTTAATCAGCACTGGATAATAGCGAACTGTGGGTAACACGCACGCAGAGTGTTTGCTTTATCAATTCTGAAAATAGAATTGAAGTACGGAAACTACGTAACAGAAATTCCGTTATGAATAAATTGAGAGAATATAACAAAAAAAATTTCTAAAATTCCGTTGTGTTATGAGCGCGCAGAAAAGAAGAATGGAACTCGCGAATTCACTCAAGTCTGATTAATTTCCTTTTTTCAATTTTCAGCCTTAACTCAAGTAAGTATTTTCAGGTGTAGATCGAACCTTAGTCCTTGTTAAGTAGCATTTTCTTCATCCGAGTTGTTAAACCACCTGAATCGCACGACTGTATCGAAGTGTGTTGGCGCATTCCACGAACACTCCTGAATCCAAGATGGAGGGCTCAACCCTTGCCAATGTTTTTATAATTGGAGTCATACTTTCAGTCGCTTGTCGCGTGCAAAGAAAGCGACAGCACCTGAACATCTTGCGGAAGTTCGTACTGTAAGCCCTTACCTTCATCCAAGCGTCGGGTGAGCTATTTTTAATCTTTCTAAATCCCATCTTTCCCTTCAGCTACCACCTTCGCTCTCGGTAGTTCATGTACCCGATATGATATGATATCGTGCGGGAGTGTGTGGTCGCGATTTCGCCTTTTCGTTTCATTTTCAACTTAGCACAAACATGTTCCTGTACCACGCCTCTCTCACACCCGCATCATCCATTGGTTCATGCGGCGGTGCGCTGATTGCAGTGGGAAACTTCAGCGGCCAGAAAGCGCAAGAAGCCGCTGTTGTGCGCGGGTCCTCGGTACTGGAGCTGCTGCGCATCGACCATGTTTCCGGCAAAGCCGTCGCCCTTCTTTCGCATGACATATTTGGCGTCATTCGAGCCATCGCGCCGTTTCGACTGACTGGCTCGTCAAAGGGTACCTTTTGCTTTGTTTTTTTTCTGTTTTGCTTCCTTCCGACGCAACGTAATCCACTGCACAATCCAGACTATCTTGTAGTTGCCTCAGACTCAGGGCGTATTGTCATCCTCGAATACAACAGCACGAAGAATGCGTTCGACAAAGTTCACCAAGAGACTTACGGCAAAAGCGGCTATCGGCGCGTGATTCCTGGTCAGTACCTCGCTTGCGATCCAAAAGGCCGCGCGGTTTGCATAGGTATGTCGGTCTTGCGCGGCACCGTTTGATCTAGAGTAACGCGGAAACGGCAATAGGCGCAATCGAAAAGCAAAAGCTGGTTTACATTCTGAATCGGAACGCGTCGAATCAGCTCACAATTTCGTCTCCGCTCGAAGCTCATAAGGCCCAAACTTTATGCTACCATATGGTTGGTGTCGATGTCGGCTACGAAAATCCAATATTCGCGGCCATCGAGGTTGATTTCGCGGACTCTGACCAAGATTCAAGCGGTGAAGCTTTTGAGGCGATTGAAAAAGTTCGTATGGTGGTTTGAGTTTCAGGATCTTTACCTTTTTTTGCGCTAGGTCCTGACGTTTTACGAGCTGGATCTGGGACTAAATCATGTTGTCAGAAAATGGAGCGACGCAGTTGACCGTACAGCGAACTTTCTCATTTCTGTGCCTGGGGGCTCTGATGGCCCCAGCGGTGTCATTGTTTGCTCTGAAAACTTCATTTCATGGAGACATCCGGATCACGCCGAAGTTCGAATGATGATCCCGACCCGCGTCGATCCTCTCCAACCGATAGCAGCAACAGACTCAACTGGCGTGAATCCAGGTGAATCCAGAACAGGAATCATTGTGGTGACGGGCGTCGTGCATAGATTGAAGAAAGGGTTTTTCATTCTTATTCAGACGGAAGACGGGGATATCTTTAAAATTACGCTGGACTTCGACGTAGGAGCCGATAACGCCATTGGGGCCGTGACGAACATACGGCTGAAGTATTTCGATACGATTCCAGTCTCCAGCGGAATGATATTGTTCAAAAATGGGCTGCTTCTGGTGGCAAGTGAATTCGGGAACCAGTTGAGCAGACGGTGCATTATTGGGCCCTTTTGATGTTTTTTTCCTCTTCCATAGCTATCTGTACCGTGTGGACAGTCTGGGGGACGACGACGAAGACCAACCGGAATACGAATCTTCCCTGATCCCACCAGATGCGGATTTGGTTGTATTCAGGCCTCGCGGCTTGCGCAACTTGACTGTGGTGGATGAGCTGGATTCGCTGATGCCGCTGATCGATGCGAAGGTTTTGAATTTGCGGAATGAAGACACTCCGCAGATATATGCCCTCTGTGGACGGGGTGCTCGAAGTTCGTTTCGCATGCTGAGGCATGGTCTCGAAGCGGCGGAAATTGCCGTCACGGAGCTTCCTGGCAATCCTAATGCGGTTTGGACCGTCAAGTTGAATTCGAAAGGTGTGAGGCTTTGTTTCCGCGCCTGAATCTTAATGTCCCGCGAACAGACGAGTTTGACTCTTACATTGTGGTGTCTTTTGTGAATGCGACCCTTGTATTGTCGATTGGCGAGACTGTAGAGGAGCGGACTGACACGGGTTTTCTCGATTCAACAACCACTCTGGTGGTTGGACAGCTGGGAGACGACGCGCTTGTGCAGGTTTACCCGCAGGGCATTCGGCACATCAGGGCAGATCGTCGCGTCAGCGAATGGAAGTCTCCGTTCAACAAGAACATTGTGAGAGCAGCTTGCAACCAGAAGCAGGTGAATGGTTAACGCCGTACTCAATCGTCCGACTCATACTCCCACCAGGTAGTGGTTGCGCTATCTAGCAACGAGCTTGTTTATTTCGAGTTGGACGCGAGTGGCCAACTCAACGAGTACCAAGATCGCAAGGAAACTTCGGCGCACGTTCTTTCGCTGAGCATTGGCCCGATTCC